>JAXIVD010000824.1:5000-10000 GCA_036785275.1 Cancer borealis
TTATCTTTTCTTTTTTCTTACATACGTTACTTCCAGGCCTGTATTGGTATACCAGTGTGTTGGATTATGTCTTTATCTATATCCTATCTAGCTAGCATATCTATCCTATCTATCATATCTACCTTCCTATCTTATATCTTTTTATTGATCTATTTGCCTCAATATACTCTTCTGTTGATGTCTATGTCAATTTGTTTGTCTTTATTTGTAATTTAGGAGCTATATATCTATCTATTTTTCTATCAATCTTTTTTTATCTCTGTATATCATGATAGTTTGAAATTTTAATGATTGTATGTTTATATGGGGATATGTATGTATTTATGTATATTTATTTTTTTCGTTTGAATGTATGTATGTATGTATGTATGTGTATGTATGTATGTAGGTATGTGTGCATTTATGTATCGAGTGTCGCCCATTTTGCATCACGTTTCTGTGCCAAACATTTACTGATTTTTACAGATCCATTTTTTTCCACCTTGAAACATTCCCATTCCATGTTTGTTTGCAATTCATCACCATAATAGTGCGTTCAGACCCTCAAACTTTTTTTTTCCAATATTCATTTTTATTAATGTCCTACTTTGATATTTTTTTTCATGTTTGTTTTCCAAGTTTGGAATGAATGAGTGCTATCAATTTTAGTGTATTTTTTTTTTTATATCATTTTTGTATTTTCTGTCTCTAATGTCTGTATATCTTTGTATGTGTTTATTTATTTATTCATTTATTCGTATATAACATAAACGAATGAATAAATAAACCAGGCTGCAAATGAACCCTGAAGCACCTTGTGAGAATGAAGCAGTGTTCCAATATTGATCATTCTTCCACGCGTTGTGTCCCTAGACCAGTGGACATAAGAGTTTCCCGCCCGAGATTCTCCGCTCCTCCCCCCCCTTCTTGTCAGGGTCTGTGGTATTACTGAATGATGAATATTGGAACACTGCTTCATTCCCACAAGGTGTTTCAGGATTCGTTTTCATTACTTCATTGCTTCACATCCGGCTATTTGCAGGCTCGTTAGTTTTAAACCTTCCATCTACAGGTTCGGTGTATTGTGTTATGATCGTACCACTGTGCACTACCTAAACGAGTCTCACTTAAATAGGTTGTCATTATATAGTATTATCTTCTTTAAAAACAAATTCTCCTCTACTTTTAAATGAATTAATATTTTCTCATTTTTCATTATTACATTTTCCTTTCCCTTTTTACCTTTTTAAAACATAATTATCTCATTCCGTTGGCTTTTCCTTGGTAATATTTTCACATCACATTTACATTCACCGTATACATCCTTCCTTCCTTCCTCAACTCCTTTCCTGCATTTTTCTCTTTCCTCCCACGTCTCAATAGTGTTCTCTTAACGTCCGATACCTAGCTCCTCTTCAGCAATATTTTCCTCTTAAGTCTCAGTAATATTTTTTCCCCATCATCCCGTCTTCTTCCTCACCCTCAGTCTGTCTATGAAGAGTGTGTTGCTGCCCCGAGGCTTTATTGGCTACTGGATCCTTTTCTTCCTCCTCCTCCTCCTCCTCCTCCTCCTCTTCTTCTTCTTCCTCAGTTCCCTATTCTTTGCCTTCACCTTCTTCCTCTTCCTGTTTTCTTGTGTTTGGTTATTTGTTTACGTGTTTATCTTCTCCTCCTCTTCCTCCTCCTCCTCCTCTTCCTCCTACTTTTTAATTTTGTTTTATATTTCATAGTTTTAGTTTTATTTATTTATTTCTTCCTTTCGTTTTGTGTCATATTTTTCATTTTTCTTTTACTTTATGCTTTCCTATTTGTGATTTCCATGGAATTTCCTATATTTTTGTCGAGTTGCTTTTTCTCGATTCCCGTGTCCATTTATTTACCATTTTGTGTGTCATCCTCTTTATTTAATACTCTTCCTTCCGTTTTCATTTATTAATTTCCTGTACGTCTCTCTTGTCTCCCATTGGTTTCATCGTCGCTTTTATTCACGTTTTAGTTTCATGTTTAAAGATTTATTTATTATGTTTACGTGTCCCAAATTAATATTAGTTTTGATATTCTTGACTTTCGTTTCTATTTCATTAGGTTTGGGTCTTATTTCTTGCCTTTATTTTAGTTTTTGTTATTTCGTAAGACAAATATTCTTTTTTCTTTCAATATTTGCTTATCTATAATATTTACTCTTACCATTTTTCTTCCTTTTGCAACAGGAGAGAAGCATGCGGCCTTGCACAACGGCCAGCAGGAGTCAACTGAACAGGACTTCCCCATTGAGGCCAGTGGAATCACCCTCACCCCCTCCAAGCTGATTGGTTCTCTCTGCATGCTGGCCGTCCAATGGGGTGGCGGTTTGCTGAGCGTAAACACTTGATGATCATTTTTGTTTCCTCTACTTTTTTTTTCTTTTCGTACCCGAGATGTGTTTACCCATGTTTTAATCGGCGCTGTGTCGCGTGTGTGAGTGTGTGTGTGTGAGTGTGTGTGTGTGTGTGTGTGTGTGTGTGTGTGTGTGTGTGTGTGTGTGTGTGTGTGTGTGTGTGTGTGTGAGTGTGAGTGTGAGTGTGTGTGTGTGTGTGTGTGTGTGTGTGTGTGTGTAACTTTTTTACGTTGGTCTAATTATGTATTGTATTAATTAAGTGTGTTACAAAGGCTATTGGAACGTAACCAACTCAAATCTGAAAAAAATGAAAATGTCACTCCGAAAAAAAAACTTCGTATATTTTCTTCTCATGTCTCGTTTTTTCGACTAAATCTTGTTGAATTAAGGGATGAAGAAAGGAAAGAAACGGCACTTGATAAACGAATGAATGAGGCAATTAATCCCCTTAATAAACAATGGATTGAGGCAAGGTAGTAAGCGTGACTAGAGTAAATAAACAAAAGAGAAGCGGAATTATGAGGCGCAGTGGAAGGCAGAGCTTAATGTGACTTCAATTTTCCAGTTCTTTGTTTATTTTGTCAGGATATTTCCTTCATTTCACTCATTCACGTGTTACAAGAACCACGTATTTTTAATGAAAGAGGTTAATGATTAATATGAGAATAGGAAGAATAGAAATAAGGAATAAGGCTGAAAAATGATAGATAATGAATAATTTGCAGGATTTCGTGATAATAAGATAGAAGACAACGAATAGAAATAAAAAGAGTAGATTATTTTGAACTTTTTTTTTCACATGTGTGTTCAAATCGATGAAATGACAAAATCTTTTATGAAAATTAACCAAACTACAACGAAAAATGAGGACAGGAAGACAAATTTTCTGGTTTTCGTGTGTGACTGTGTAAAAAATATTAATAATTGAACGATAGCTGTTCTATACATGATTTAGGTGTCAGAGTGATTGATTCAAGGTTATTTAATGATCAATGGATGTCATTATTTCTCTGATGATGTTATTTAGTTCAAGTTTTATGTAATGATGTTTTGGTAAACGTAACTCATCATGTTTCCACCAACCTTTCCGCTGGCCGCTGTGACGCTCAGCCTACTAGGGAAGGGAAGGGCAAGTGTTGAATGTTTATGTATGTATGTGTGTGTGTGTGGAGCGCCAGGGCCCCGTGTTGGCGAGTGGTTGGTGACGGCTGCCGCATTACCACGCACTACCACCAGGTTTGACCCTCTGTAGCAGCCAGCAGATATCCCGTGGTGGTGCCGTGATTGACCTACCCAGCTGAACCATCGCATCGCTGAACCCAACACTACCAAAGGCTCGACTACTAGCGGCTCAGAGCGATAGCGTAGTGCGTGCAGCGGCTCTGGCTTGGCGGCGCAGCTTGTGTCATGTTTGATGTGGAAAGTGTTAGTGTACCTCACGTCCCACACCAACGACTGGCCGCCACTGGGTGACTGGCGGAGTAAAGCGTCACCCAGTCCAGCCCCGTCCCTCGCCCCGGTCCAGGGCACAGGGTTCTAGGGGTAACGATACACTACTCCATCGGCAGCCAGACCACGGCCAATTACCTCGTTAAGGGCGGCATGGTGCGGTAGTAGGTCGTCGGTCGGGGTCGCGGTAGCAGGAAAGCTGGTATGTGTGTGTGTGTGTGTGTGTGTGTGTGTGTGTGTGTGTGTATGTGTGTGTGTGTGGGTGTGTGGGTGGGTGGGTGGGTGGGTGGGTGTGTGTGTGTCAGAGAGAAGAGAATCATTGCATGTGTATTTGTGTGTGTGTGTGTGTGTGTGTGTGTGTGTGTGTGTGTGTGTGTGTGTGTGTGTGTGTGTGTGTGTGTGTGTGTGTGTGTGTGTGTGTGTGTGTGTTTAGTCCTGTACTATATGACACTGTTTGTTTGTTTGTTTGTTTGTTTGTGTCCTTCCTGTTCCTGTTGCTGCTGTTGCAATAAAACGCAATCCCTCTATGCATTTGTTTACTTGTTTGCTCTTTAACTTGATTGCAGAATGGCGTAACCCTCAACCGTTCTCCGGGGAAAAAAATATAACCATAGAAAAACGGACTGCCCTTTTTCCCTTGTAAGTGTTGTAAGGGAAGACTGAAATGCTTTGTAATGAAGCTAATAATAGTGAGTTTCATTTTTTCTCTTCATGTGTTCAAACGAGAAGGATGATATAGATAATAATAATAATAATAATAATAATAATAATAATAATAATAATAATAATAATAATAATAATAAGGATAGTAATAAAATAATAATATCTTGAGTCGTGCTTCAAAACATTTTTCTTCCTTCTATGATTAAATGTCACGTCGACTTTTCATTTTTCTCGTTTATAATTTTTCCAATAATTTTTCTTTCCAGCCGATCACATGTGTATTGAAGCGACCTTGTTTCACACACACACACACACACACACACACACACACACACACACACACACACACACACACACACACACACACACACACACACACGCCATTATATTGGATTTACGTGTGGCAGATGTGTACATTGTAATCCGTCATAGATTATTTCATCAACATTTTAATTATGGGTTAATTATTAATTTCTTGCTATTTTTTTTAATGTTTTTGGTTATGAATGGTGTGTGTGTAGTAGTAGTAGTA
>JAXIVD010000824.1:15000-55000 GCA_036785275.1 Cancer borealis
TTGGCTTTATGCTGGTGCCGTGGCTCTTCAGCTTTCTAAAAGTTAGTTTAATGCCAGAGGTAACATTCTTGAAGGAAGTAGTGGAGGAAACTATCAGGAAAAGAGAGCAAGGAGAGAAACGTGCTGACTTTCTCGATATCATGATGGAGGCGAGGGAAGACCAGAAGAACCCTAGCGCCAAGACACCTAAATATAGTATGTTGGTTTGCTCTCTCTCTCTCTCTCTCTCTCTCTCTCTCTCTCTCTCTCTCTCTCTCTCTCTCTCTCTCTCTCTCTCTCTCTCTCTCTCTCTCTCTCTCTCTCTCTCTCTCTCTCTCTCTCTCTCTCTCTCTCTCTCTCTCTCTCTCTCTCTCTCTCTCTCTCTCTCTCTCTCTCTCTCTCTCTCTCTCTCTCTCTCTTTTATTTGGTGTTTTATATCTCTACCAGTTGGTTATTCTATATATATGCTTTCTTTATTTTCTTTTTAATCTGACAGTTGCTATCTATCTTCATCGTCATTATCATTATTATTTCCATTATCATTCTTATCATCATCCCATCATCATCATCATCATACTATTGTGTATATTGTTGTTGTCGTCGTTGCTACAATCTTTCATATCCTTTCCCTCAGAACTGGAGACCAAAACAGTGGTGGCCAATTCCTTCCTCTTCATCCTGGCTGGCTACGATACTACAGCCACTACTCTGTGTTCCGTCGCCTTTATGCTCGCCCGCCACAAAACCTACCAGGATCAGGTACGGCAGGAGCTTCAAGACATCATTAAGGAACACGGAACACTCACTTACCAGTCTGTGATGGAAGCCAAGATGTTTGATGCTGTTATTTCAGGTACGATTCTGTATGAGTGATGTTCTTGTTGCTCTTATAACCACAAGTCCTCCTCCTCTTCCTCCTCCTCCTACTATTACTAGCTAATCTCTATATTTTTTTTCCAGAATCACTGCGAATGTATCCACCTGCCCATGTAACTGAACGGATGTGCACTAAGGCTTACAGGTGAGAGAGAGAAAAAAATAAAGAAGAAAACAAAATTGCATGAAATAATGTAACAACGGGTCCTCACACACTAACCACCACTTGCTTGCTCATCACTGTCACCCCAAACAGGTTCCCGGGCCCTGAATTCGACCTGGCGCCTAAGATACCTGTCTCTGTACCTATTTGGAGCCTACAACACGACCCTCGCTACTGGGACGCCCCGGGAACCTTCATTCCAGAACGATTCCTTCCCGAGAACAAGGACAAGATCGTCTCTGGAACTTATCTCCCGTTCGGTCTTGGTCCTCGAAACTGTATAGGTGAGGGAGGACACAACACAACCTTATATCTTTTAGTTGTAAGGTTGGGCAGATTTATTTATTTATATTTTTATAGAGTTTCGACTTGATTATTGTGGTATGTTCTCTTTTTGAATTTATTGTTTATTTTTTTCATGTTATTGTCTTTCTGGATGATCTTGTTCTAATATTAATTTTTACTCTTCACACAAGTTCGTTTTCGGTCCTCTTACCTAGTCATTTTTTTTTAGTGTTTATATCTTATCTCTCTGCATTTTCAAGTCTAGTATTAATTTCTATTAATTTAACTTACAATTGTTCAGTTATTTTAATCACTCTTTTTTTAAGTTAGTTATTTTCAAGTGACGGTGAACTTCAAACTTTTGTTATACTAATGATCCCCTTCCCTGCAACCCGCACCCACACGCTAAACATCCTAAATCTAACCGTCCTTCACCTAACCACATTTTCCCCTTTTTTCCATGTCTTTGTCACCCTCAGGCATGCGGTTCGCCCTCATGGAAACTAAACTCGCCCTCGCCAAGATCCTATTGAGTTTCGAGCTGAGTTGTGTGCCGGGAGAAGAGGAGCTGGAGTTCGATCCTGCACCGGGACTCTTGAGAGCAAAACTAGACACACGGCTGGTATTCAAACCCTTTAACTAGTGTGGGTGGCGTGGCGTGGCGTGGCGGGATGAGACGGAACGAGGCGAGATGAGACTTAACACAGGACTTCATGCAACGCCTCTGTGTTTTCTGAGTAAACGCAGTGGATTTTGTTTTTGTTTGAATCGGAATGATGTAGTGTAGTTACTTGAGATCAAATTAGTGCACGCCTGGGTAACCTATAGTCATTGTATAATACATGGAAGCAGTAGTGTGTGTGTATGTGTGTGTGTATGTGTGTGTGGAACCAATATATTCCAGTAAACTTGTGATCAGTGAGGAAAATAAAATCTAGTCTAGCAATTGATGTGCGGGCTTCGTGCAGGCAAATTCTAATCTTCCATTGTCTCTACTAAGGTGTATTATGTTTTGCTAACACACCAAACACACTCAACTATATAGAGATTAAAAAATGTTCGCTAAACGCAACACGAAAACTTTTAGAAATGTTTTTTTAAGGAAGTGAATTTTTATTCAAGCAGATTTTATGGGAACAGTATTTTATAATTATTTTACGTAATGACTTTCAATGCAAGAATAAATAAACGAAGCAGTAAATCGACTTACATTCATTCTTCTTGTGATTTTACGTTAATTAACTACTCGTGAAAATGATTTAGATTCAAACCATTAAATGATAAAAGAAACATAAACAAAATTGAAAAATGTGGTCTTATATCTAAAGAGAAACAATAAATATACTCAGCAGTTATTGAGAACACATTTATTTCTCCCTATTTTTTTTTCTTTTATTCTATTTGTGTTTGGATTCCTTTAGCTTTGAGGAAGATGTTTTTATTAAGAATACTGATAGCGTGATTATGATAAGTGTCACTGTATTTGAACGAGAGAGAGAGAGAGAGAGAGAGAGAGAGAGAGAGAGAGAGAGAGAGAGAGAGAGAGAGAGAGAGAGAGAGAGAGAGAGAGAGAGTTAATAATTGAAAACTACGTATATCTTAACAGTTATAGTAGTGGTAGTATTATTATTAGTAGTAGTAGAAGTAGTAGGAATAAACAATATAAATAATAATAATAATATATAATAAGCAGTATAAATAATAGAAAATAAAACATCAACAACAGGAATTGACTTCGAAATATTTTCTGTTTTTTTCTTCTTTTTTTTTAAGGCAGGAAATTAATGTAACATATACGCCAATAAGTAATTAGCATGATCCTCTCGGCGCCACTTATTGCCTGTCGAGTCAAAACATAAACAATCATATTTTTTTCATCATTTCTTCAACAACTGTGAATGGGAGGAATAAAAATGAAAAATAAATAGAAAAAAACAAACTACTGCTTATTGTATCATTTCCTCACCTGAATATTAAACAATGACGATTTAATATCTACAGGAGGGACGTGCATGTTTGGAATGGGGAAACAGAAGCTTGTATGCCACTTTGTTTGGGAAATTAGAGTTGATGTGATGTAAGTGTTAGGAACGTAAGTGTAAATGTGTTGGTGTATTAGGTGTGTCAGTTGTTAGTGTTGTTGTTGTTAGTGTTGTTGTTGTTGTTATTATTATTGTCTACCTCGTTAACTCGTATACTAAGTGTGTATGTGTGTGTGTGTGTGTGTGTGTGTGTGTGTGTGTGTGTGTGTGTATATGTGTGTGTGTGTGTGTGTGTGTGTGTGTGTGTGTGTGTGTGTGTTTTTTTCCAATAAATTTTCTTTCCAGCCGATCACATGTGTAGTGAAGCGACCTTGTTTCACACACACACACACACACACACACACACACACACACACACACACACACACACACACACACACACACACCATTATATTGGATTTACGTGTGGCAGATGTGTACATTGTAATCCGTCATAGATTATTTCATCAACATTTTAATTATGGGTTAATTATTAATTTCTTGATATGTTTTTTAATGTTTTTGGTTATGAATGGTGTGTGTGTAGTAGTAGTAGTAGTAGTAGTAGTAGTAGTAGTAGTAGTAGTAATAGTAGTAGTAGTAGTAATAGTTTCAGATCTAATTCCTGTTATAGTTTCTCACAGCCAACGTTCCCCTCTGGTCATTTTTCAACACACTCCATATACCTTTAAGTGTCTTTCTATAACGCTGTGACAACCTAGATTAACCTTATTTTATGCATCCTGGTTTCAATTCATATATATATATATATATATATATATATATATATATATATATATATATATATATATATATATATATATGTATATATATATAGTTATTGGTGTTGCTATTATTATCATTATTATTATTATTATTATTATGTATCGGTGATTAGTTTGTGTTTTCGGGCCGGTCACCGCGTGGCTTGGAAGAGTGGAGGTAGAGGGGTAGCGTGGATGATGGAGGTCTTGTTGAAACACACACGGCTTGATATAGATGATATATTGACACAACACGACTTGAGTAGATACAGGATATACAGTGACTATGACCTTTGCCTGCCTTGAGAGAGATGACGAAACGTTGATGATGGTAGCGAGCTGAGAGATGAGCGACTGGTTGATGTAGTCGCCAGGCTGAGAATGAGGGTGAGTAGTGGTGGTGTGGGCTCAGCCGCGGTCAGGAAGGGTCGACTCCAGGTGGACTACGCGCCTATGATTGGTCGGGACTGACCCGGGAGAATGACGTCACGGGAACAGAGCTGTGTGATGGGGTCTTGCACGTAGGCCGTGGGTCGGCTTTGACCTGACGCCTTGGCTGGGATGTGAATTCTAGGAAAATTCCTTACCCGCATACACTCTCTCTCTCTTAGCTAAAAACAATGAATATCTTAAAACTAGTTAACAATGATATACAGATATGATATGATACAAATACTTCCCCCTTGGAAGCATACGTCCTCGTATGTTGAGCTAAAGAGTACAATCAGAGAGGGGGGACGATGAAATACATTGAAACAATACAGAATACACAATAAGACATAAGACATAATAAAAATACATGAGACATGAACAAGAATCAGGATGTAGCCTTTACATAGATACATATATATACATAGTTGGACAGGAATGAAAGGAAAGATGAAGGAAATGGCTAGTAGACTGGACGAGACCGGAGCTGATATTTAGGTGAGGATGAGATGGGGGGTGAAGGTGGCTGACTTTCAACAATGTCAGGAGCATTTTCTGGTAGTGGAGAGGTAGGTTCGAAATCGAACCCACGATCAACCCGTTTGAGATGGTCTCTGTGAACAAAGTTTTCACTGCCTGAACTTAGGTTTCTGAGTTTGAACTTGTGACCGGCCATCTTTTCAATTACACGGTGAGGTCCGTTGAATCGGGGGTCGAGCTTAGAGTGGCGGTCTTGGACTTTGGTGAACACGATGTCACCAACCTCGATGTCATGCGGTTTAGCGCGCTGATGCTGTTTATGCAGCATAGATTCCTGAGAGGCGGTAAGTCTGTCACGGACGGACATATGAATACGTTGGAAAGCTGAAACGCGATTCTGAACATAATCGTCAACGTTGTATAGAGGACGAGGGTCAGAGGAGAGAAACTCATATGGGAGTCTTTTGTCAGAGCCATATAAAATGAAATGTGGAGACTCGTTGATCGATGAGTGAATCGCAGCGTTAAGAGAGCATGCGACTAGGGGAATGTGATCATCCCATGAAGAGCTTGAATTGGCAATGAAGCGTAAGATGTCGAGAATTCGACGGTTTGCTCTCTCGACTTTTCCGTTCGCTTGAGGGGAATATGGAACAATGTTACACTTTTTAATTTCAAATGACTCGCAAACAGCTTTGAGGATGGCATTGTTGAATTCGGTGCCATTATCTGATAGAAGTACTTTAGGAGATGCATACCGGCATATGACTTCATCTATCAGTGCTCGTGCAACTGAACGTGCAGATTTGTCTTTGAGAGGAACCAAGATGTTGAAGCGTGAAAAACTATCGATACAGACGAGCAAATAGTGAAAACCGTTCTCCGTCAGAGGGAGTTTCAAAATATCGACTGACAGACTGTCCCAAGGAGCATGAGGAATAGGATATGGGAGGTTCGGAGACTCATAATGGAGAGAGGGACGATGCTCAGCGCATGAAGCGCATAAGAGACAATGACGGGTGATGTCTTTCCTCATGGAAGGCCAGAAATATGATCGTTGAGCCTGTTTGAATGCTCTATCTTTGCCTGGATGACCGGCAAGAGGGGAGTCATGAACGTGATACAAGATTATAGGGACAAGAGCTTCTGGAATGACAAGCTGAGATGCATGATATAATGAATCGTCCTCAGAAATGACAGAACTAGATTTATAGAGGACATCGTCTCGAAGCAAAAAGGAATCTGGGGAGAATGGCAAGCTTGGAAGGTTACTGGCATCACCTGATTCAAGATAATAAATGAGACGTTTGCAGAATTGATCAGACCTTTGAAGGGATTTGACTTCCTCAAGAGTGGGGAGTGACTGTGAGGTTGTGAGCAGACTGACAGGAGCGACATGACGGGACAGAGCGTCAGCGACAGAATTAGCTTTACCTGGGAGGTACGCGAATGAAGGATTGTACTCTTGAACAGTGAGTTGCCAACGGGCAAATTTTCCGGTTAAACTGGTTCCTTTGAATAACTCTGTGACAGCAAAATGATCGGTTAGAACGTGGATCTTATATCCGAGTATGATGTCTCTGAAGTGACGAAGAGACCAAACGACTGCGAGAGCTTCGCGGTGAGTGACACTGTAGTTGCGCTCAGCAGCATTGAGCAGACGACTGGCAAAGGCAACTGCGCGTGATTTACCATTTTCATCTCGTTGCATGAGGACAGAACCGATACCGATGTTTGATGCGTCAGTGCAAAGAATAAACTCCTTATTGAAATTAGGAAATGCGAGGACAGGAGCGTTGCATAAGGCTTGCTTGAGGGTAGCGAATGCTTTCTCGCACTCGTCCGTCCATGCGAATGTTACATTCTTTTTAAACAATGATGTGAGAGGTTGAGCGATTTTACTGAAATCTTTGATAAATTGCCGATAAAATCCTGCAAGGCCAATGAAACTACGAACGTCATCAGCAGAACTAGGAGTAGGAAACTGTGATATCGCATGAATTTTATCGTCAAGAGTGTGGATGCCATCTTTGTCAACCTTGTGGCCTAAGAATTTGATTTCACGTTTGAGGAACTGACATTTACTGAGTTTAAGAGTTAACCCAGCCTTTGCAAAACGTGACAGAACATCTGAGATGGTTTCGAGGTGTTCGGGAAGGTCCTTTGATGCGACTATCACATCGTCTAAGTAACAAAACACCGAGGAGCCTAAGAGGCCAGAGAGAACTGAGTTCATGAGACGCATGAAAGTTAAGGGACTATTACGTAAACCCATGGCCATACGTTTGAAAGCGTACTGGCCAGATGATGTGGTGAAAGCAGTGTAGTGCCGTGAACTTTCTTCTAGCTCGACCTGGAAGAAACCAGACTGAAGGTCGAGGGTGGAAAATACACTGTTTGAATCACCTATTGACTGGAGGAGATCAGACAAGATTGGCATAGGGAATCGATCGGGTATCGTCGCGGCGTTTAAACCACGGAAATCGACGACTACTCTCCACTCACCATTGGACTTAGGAACTAGAAACAGCGGGGCATTGAATGGTGATGCCGCTGGCTCTATGATATCCTCGTCCAGCATGCTTCTGACAGCGTCGTCCATTAACGTCCTGCGGCTGTGTGGGATGCGATAAGCCGGGACGTAGATGGGTGTCGAGCCTGGGGTGAGGTGGATGGAATGACGAACAGCATCGGTCTTGCCCAGAGGTTCACCCGGAAGAGAGACACATGACCTGAAAGTCGATAAGAGGGCAAGTAAATCTGCTTTTGTTTCAGGAAAATCAACATCACCAATATGCTGGTCAAGAAGAGGAGGAGGAGAATCTGAGGCAATTGGTGAAGACATGGATGTGTGACAAGGAGATGAGGTGACAGGGGTGACAGGGGCAGGATAAGGGAGAACTTCGCCTAAAGTCACGCCAGATTGAAGGGATATAGGGTGATTCGTAAGATTCTGAATGGCAATACAGCACGAACTATCCTTGTCTAGGTTGAAAGAACTGACTCGAGAGCGACACCATTCACTCGGGCAGAGTCGGGCAAACATAAGATGTCTGTCCCGGGGGGCACACCTTTGACGACGACGCGCACCAAACAGAGGTGGGTCTGTGTGACTACCACAGAGGAGGTCAACACAGCTTTCCTGAGTCTGGTGTTCGAGAGGACGTCAGACAGTGTTGTAGGAGAAGAGGGATTGTCGGTATCGCTGTGCAGCGCTTCGCTAGGCGAGTCGGCTGGCGTAGATAAGACAGGATCAGGGATTACTGAGGGTGTCTTGAGCGATGAGGGAGGGACATGAGATGAGTCCTGAGAAGGCGTGTGCATTACAACGTAGACATCAGATGGTGGCGGTGACTCAGGGAAGGGTGAGGCAGAGATGAAGGTGCCATTCTGGGCGATTTGATGAATAGAAGGGAAAAGTGAGATGTTGAAGTGAGACATTGTATGGTATCCTATCAATATTTCAGCTGCAAAACATACATCATCCATGACATAGAAAAAATCTGAGATAGAAGGTTCAAGTGGAGACAAACAGATACTGAGGAGAACCTTTCTATGAGGTATGACAACGTTTCCAGAAATACCACTAACAGTGATGTCTGGTGGATAACTCTGAAACTTGTGCCTTGAGGCGGCAGAGAGTTTTTCAAAAACATGAGTTTTAATGATGTTGACTGAGGCACCAGAATCGAAAAATGCACGGCATTTGTGAGAGGCTAATTTGACGTCAGCAGTCAGACCTTGGAAAAATCCGGAGGATTTAACAGGGACACATGGGAGAGGCACTGTCTGTGCATCCGCGAAAACAACACGTTTATGAGATGACTTACTACCTGCGGTCTTTAGAATGGACTTGAGTGTTACCGAGGAGGTGCGAGGCTCTGGCGCGAATCGTTTCCCGAAGATTGAGAAGACTGCATTTGTTGCTGGAAAAGGCGACATTCCTCAAGTGAGTGACCGCGTTTATTATGAAGGGAGCAGAAGGCATTACTGTTGAAATTATGATAACCTCTTTCGTCAAGCATTACTCGACAGTCCGCTGAGACGTGACCTTTGAGTCCACATCGGTAACATGTTACCTTTCTCGAGTCACGGGAGGATGAACGGTGACGAGAATGAGAGCGTTGATCAGAACGTGACAAATGAGTGTTTGAAGGTGGAGATGGGCTCTGAGGGGAGGAGCTTCGGTGAGAAAATGGGGGCTTGATTGAGGAATGCGGTGACTGAACCAAACTTACTGGCTGAGGAACAGGTGGCGATTTCTCTGATATTTTCTTGCACAGATCATACAAGAAATCTTCCTTACTGAATTTAATGTCGCTTGCAACGGTGAAGGTTGGTGAATCGAGCTGAACAAGGAACAGGAAATACGACATAAGGCGTTTGAAATCAGTAGAAGATATATTGCCGTCTGTGTCGATCCACTGAGAGGATTTCATTTGCTCTGTTAACTCAGCACTGAGAGAGGATGCAATATTCTCTGCCTTATACACATCATGAGTAGAACGAGCAATATTAGTGAGAGTTTGAGCAATTTTGAGGAAGGAATGAGTTGCACCTAATTTTGAGTGACCAGAGAAATGAGAGATTAATGTTGTGGTGAGTTCATCGTATGTAGAAAAACTGAGGAATTTATCGGTTTTTATGAGTTTTCCCGCAAGACTAGATGGGTCATGACAAATCCGTGATTTTAAAATGGCTAATTTTTCCACATCAGAATGAGCTGAGCGACGTGTACATTCATCATTTACCCGCCGGACAAAGGCTTGGACTGATTCAGAGTTAGTACCAGAAAAAGGAGGAATTGAGACATTATCAGATATGAGAGTAACCTGAGGTGTGGGTGTGTGAAGTGACTGGTCGTTAGACATCGTGAGGGAAATAGTGCTCACGTTGAGGAAACACACAAGAAAACAGAGAAACACTGAGTGTACACAAAAAATGTAGAATAACTAGCACAATAAGGAGAAAAATATAATAAGAACTAAGGTACTTAACTAGCAGAGGACCAAGGAGGTGGAACACGTGGGCGCTGACTGGTCACGTGGTGAATGGGCGTATTTCTGGGCTGCGACACGTGGTGAAGAGCGATGGGCGTCTTGAGGGCGGAGACACGTGGTGAGGGCGTGGAAAACTTGTTTGAGGGACCACGTGGTGATGGGTGATGACCGTCTTGAAGGGACACGTGGTGAAGAGCGATGGGCGTCTTGAGGGCGTCTTGAGGTGATGCGTGGGCAGCGAAGATGGCGCGCCGCGAACAAAATGGAGGTAGAGGTGATGGGCGTCTTGAACAGCAGGGCGAGGAGGCTTGTACTCACTCGGAATAGATGCTACTGCAGAAGGGCGACGAAGGAAGCGACTGCAGGGCGTAGAGGAGAACACGAGTGAGCGAGGCAAGGGCGTGTGTAGAGTCACTTACTGAGGCAGAACGATGCACGTGGTGAGTGTAGAGACTTGATGACGGAGGAGGCTGAATCTTGATAATTCGTCGCTTGGAAGGACGAATCCCACCGCTGCCACCAATTGTATCGGTGATTAGTTTGTGTTTTCAGGCCGGTCACCGCGTGGCTTGGAAGAGTGGAGGTAGAGGGGTAGCGTGGATGATGGAGGTCTTGTTGAAACACACACGGCTTGATATAGATGATATATTGACACAACACGACTTGAGTAGATACAGGATATACAGTGACTATGACCTTTGCCTGCCTTGAGAGAGATGACGAAACGTTGATGATGGTAGCGAGCTGAGAGATGAGCGACTGGTTGATGTAGTCGCCAGGCTGAGAGTGAGGGTGAGTAGTGGTGGTGTGGGCTCAGCCGCGGTCAGGAAGGGTCGACTCCAGGTGGACTACGCGCCTATGATTGGTCGGGACTGACCCGGGAGAATGACGTCACGGGAACAGAGCTGTGTGATGGGGTCTTGCACGTAGGCCGTGGGTCGGCTTTGACCTGACGCCTTGGCTGGGATGTGAATTCTAGGAAAACTCCTTACCCGCATACACTCTCTCTCTCTTAGCTAAAAACAATGAATATCTTAAAACTAGTTAACAATGATATACAGATATGATATGATACAATTATTATTATTATCATTATTATTATTATTATTATTATTATTATTATTATTATTATTATTATTGTCATATTTGTTATTATCATTACTATTATTACTACTACTACTACTACTACTACTACTACTACTACTACTACTACTACTACTACTACTACTACTACTACTACTACTTTACTACTACACACACACACACACACACACACACACACACACACACACACACACACACACACACACACACACACACACACACACACACACAAAAAAAAAAAAAAAAAACATAACATTCACAAAGTCATTAAAACTCCTAAAACTGTATCATTAACTGAAGTAAGAAAAAAAAAACTATGAAAAGATTATCTGTAAAAGCAGTTGACTCATCATGACGCTCTAGACGCATCCCTTCCATTCACACTACACTTCACAACACACTTCCAATACACCCTTCACACTACACACACTTCTCTCTCATTACTTGTACACTGAAGGCACATTGCAATAAGCCTTCACACCGTCACAAGTTGTATGATGCAATGGTGATGTAATAACACACTCACATGCCGGTACGATACACTGGGCCAAGGTGACACCACTGCTTGCCTCCTCATCGCACTGCCAGTCTGATCCCGACCGTCCGCAACGCATTTTCTACTCCGTGTTTTGTTGTGATTGTTCGAGTACTGGTGAGCTGTCATAACAAGGTGAGAGAGTGAGTCCCTTAGTATTGCCTCCCCTTTAATACATTAGGAGATAAACATGATACTGTAAACATTGTGGATTCAGATTATATACTACCGTGTTCCTATCTGATAAGACCAGTTCATACCTACTTACTTATTTTATTGTAAATTGTCTCCTTTCTTAAATGATTGGACAGAGTATGCGTATTCATCCCTGTGTGTGTGTGTGTGTGTGTGTGTGTGTGTGTGTGTGTGTGTGTGTGTGTGTGTGTGTGTGTGTGTGTGTGTGTGTGTTTCACCATGGTCTGGATGATTACACTCTGGACTCGTGATCGTCAGCCATTACCCTCCCCCTCAAACAGCCTCGTAAGGGCCAGCAGGCCTGTTGGTGTTTGTTGTTCCTACGTGTTCCTATGTGTAAGGAGCTCAGAGCTCATAGAGACGGATCTATGGGCAAGGCTGAGACCTCTCACTCACACCCCCTCGCCCCCCCCATCCTCTTGTTCAAGGGGGACAATAACCATAGCCTGGCAAGGGAAAATGTTTAGTGATCTGAGTGACGTTCGATCCCATGTAAAGTCGGGAACGTTAACCACTGAACCACGGGAGCGTGTGTGTGTGTGTGTGTGTGTGTGTGTGTGTGTGTGTGTGTATGTGCGTGCGGCACACACACACACACACACACACACACACACACACACACACACAGCGCGTGCGCGCGCGTGCTTGACTTAATTTACACCTCTCTGTATGAAGCGTGACTATTAATCCCTCACAGCTTGGTACGTGTGTTGATTGGACTGAATTATAAAGGCATTTTTCCGTTGTTTACGTCATGTTTGTTTCAGCGTTATTGGCAGGGGCCGGAACAGTGTTTAAGAGAAAGAGAGAGAGAGAGAGAGAGAGAGAGAGAGAGAGAGAGAGAGAGAGAGAGAGAGAGAGAGAGAGAGAGAGAGAGAGAGATAGAGAGAGAGAGAAAAAAAAAATTACATAGATATTCTGACCACACGGAGCCTTGGATGCAAATGATGTGGTCTGTCCATAATCTTGAACAAACTACCTCCCGTTTTTTGTTAATGAATCCTTATCTTGTCTCGCCTTCCTCCCGCGTGTAATCTTTCCTTATCACCACCAGTACCTCCTCCATCACCTCGTCTGTTGTGATGGCACTGATGTATGTGTTCATTAATACACATCTACAAAGGACGCTAAGCAGATCAACTTCCTGTTAGTTAGTTATTGAGAGATAAGAATAAGCATCGCGGCTCACTGTATTGACTTCTGAAATATAAATTCATTCACATTGTATCGCTATATCATTCCTTGTAACTTGGCGGGTAAGCCACATACTCTCTTATACATCATTAGTTAATTTGATAAATACGCTACGCCCCTTCTGATTATTCAAAACACACTACTATTGTTGTTTTCCTGATGCACAAACGCTTAGGATTGCTGGTTGGCGGGCGGAAAGGACGGGGTTTAAGCGTCAATTTAAAACATGAACAACGCTTTGTATCTAGTCCTTGTCCTTTACCTTGTATTAGATAAGATAACGTGACCTTCGTAACAAGTAACAAGTGAAGGTATGAGGAAGAAGCATCATCCGTGGTACTTGTGTGTGAAAATAAGGACCGTTGTCGTTCCCTTACCTTGAGAAAAATCTTAAGTGCAGAAGTAAATCATTTCACTCTTTTGAGCAATCTGCCTAATTTTTTCATCAACCTTTATTGACACTGTTATATAATCAAACACACTAACCACACGTGACCACATTGTGAAGTCTTTAAATGGATACACAAAACAAAGGCCACACAGCAGTGAGACTATTTCATATACTTTTGGACTTTTTCTTGTTACATTCATCTTAGCAGGGTGTTAATTATATTCTATATGTTCATTCCACTCCGTTGCAACACTGCCTTGGAGCTGTGAAAGAGTCTGTGTATTCCAATAAGCAGGAGAACAAAACTAGACAGGTCCACGTGTAGAACTTCTTCCTCTCTCGTGTTGCAGCAATGTGGCTGGAGGTGTTGGCGGTGGTGGTGGCGGTGGTGGTGCTGGCCTTGGGATACAGCAAGTACAAACACTCGTACTGGTCATCCAAGGGAGTGCCCACCGCGCCAGGACAACTACCATTTATGGGACACTTCGCAAACGTATTTAAGCCAAAGAATTGGCTGTATCATAATGAGGTAAGGTTTTCGTGGTGGTGGTGGCGGTAGTAGTAGTAGTAGTAGTAGTAGTAGTAAACTTATTAGTCCTAAAGTAAATATGCATTACATTACATTACGATTTCAGACTGTAAATATACAATAGTAATCATATGATCCAAAATACCTTTATTGAAGGATTTCTCTCCTCCTGCAGCTGTACAGGAATCATGGCGGTGACAATATCCTGGGGATGTATGACATTTTAGCGCCGCGTCTTGTCGTGGGAGACCCTGAGTTAGTGAAAGCTGTCTTGATCAAGGACTTTGATCACTTCATGGATCGACGCACCATAAACCTGACCGCAAAGCAGGACGAGATCTTCAACGAGATCCTCACCGTCACTAGAGGCGACCACTGGAAGGGCATCCGCTCAGTGCTGTCACCTTCCTTCACCTCAGGACGCTTGAAAAACATGTTCCCGTTAGTGGAAGACAAAGCAGACCAGCTGGTCGCTTACGTCAAACGAGAAATTATATCCGATTCTGCGCTTAAACTCAAAAAAACCTTCGGGTTATATACCTTAGAGGTTATTTCATCGTGCGCCTTCGGGGTGGAGACTAACACACTTGTAGATGGACACTCACTCTTCAGCCAGAAAGTAGAGGCGATGATGAAGCCGTCCAAATGGAGACTGCTCAAGTTCGTTGGCTTTATGCTGGCGCCGTGGCTCTTCAGCTTTCTAAAAGTTAGTTTAATGCCAGAGGTAACATTCTTGAAGGAAGTAGTGGAGGAAACTATCAGGAAAAGAGAGCAAGGAGAGAAACGTGCTGACTTTCTCGATATCATGATGGAGGCGAGGGAAGACCAGAAGAACCCTAGCGCCAAGACACCTAAATATAGTATGTTGGTTTGCTCTCTCTCTCTCTCTCTCTCTCTCTCTCTCTCTCTCTCTCTCTCTCTCTCTCTCTCTCTCTCTCTCTCTCTCTCTCTCTCTCTCTCTCTCTCTCTCTCTCTCTCTCTCTCTCTCTCTCTCTCTCTCTCTTATTTGGTGTTTTATATCTCTACCAGTTGGTTATTCTATATATATGCTTTCTTTATTTTCTTTTTAATCTGACAGTTGCTATCTATCTTCATCGTCATTATCATTATTATTACCATTATCATTCTTATCATCATCCCATCATCATCATCATCATCATACTATTGTGTATATTGTTGTTGTCGTCGTTGCTACAATCTTTCATATCCTTTCCCTCAGAACTGGAGACCAAAACAGTGGTGGCCAATTCCTTCCTCTTCATCCTGGCTGGCTACGATACTACAGCCACTACTCTGTGTACCGTCGCCTTTATGCTCGCCCGCCACAAAACCTACCAGGATCAGGTACGGCAGGAGCTTCAAGACATCATTAAGGAACACGGAACACTCACTTACCAGTCTGTGATGGAAGCCAAGATGTTTGATGCTGTTATTTCAGGTACGATTCTGTATGAGTGATGTTCTTGTTGCTCTTATAACCACAAGTCCTCCTCCTCTTCCTCCTCCTCCTACTATTACTAGCTAATCTCTATATTTTTTTTCCAGAATCACTGCGAATGTATCCACCTGCCCATGTAACTGAACGGATGTGCACTAAGGCTTACAGGTGAGAGAGAGAAAAAAATAAAGAAGAAAACAAAATTGCACGAAATAATGTAACAACCGGTCCTCACACACTAACCACCACTTGCTTGCTCATCAATGTCACCCCAAACAGGTTCCCGGGCCCTGAATTCGACCTGGCGCCTAAGATACCTGTCTCTGTACCTATTTGGAGCCTACAACACGACCCTCGCTACTGGGACGCCCCGGGAACCTTCATTCCAGAACGATTCCTTCCCGAGAACAAGGACAAGATCGTCTCTGGAACTTATCTCCCGTTCGGTCTTGGTCCTCGAAACTGTATAGGTGAGGGAGGACACAACACAACCTTATATCTTTTAGTTGTAAGGTTGGGCAGATTGATTTATTTTTATTTTTATAGAGTTTTGACTTGATTATTGTGGTATGTTCTCTTTTTGAATTTTTTATTTATTTTTTTCATGTTATTGTCTTTCTGGATGATCTTGTTCTAATATTAATTTTTACTCTTCACACAAGTTCGTTTTCGGTCCTCTTACCTAGTAATTTTTTTTAGTGTTTATATCTTATCTCTCTGCATTTTCAAGTCTAGTATTAATTTCTATTAATTTAGCTTACAATTGTTCAGTTATTTTAATCACTCTTTTTTTAAGTTAGTTATTTTCAAGTGACGGTGAACTTCAAACTTTTGTTATACTAATGATCCCCTTCCCTGCAACCCGCACCCACACGCTAAACATCCTAAATCTAACCGTCCTTCACCTAACCACATTTTCCCCTTTTTTCCATGTCTTTGTCACCCTCAGGCATGCGGTTCGCCCTCATGGAAACTAAACTCGCCCTCGCCAAGATCCTATTGAGTTTCGAGCTGAGTTGTGTGCCGGGAGAAGAGGAGCTGGAGTTCGATCCTGCACCGGGACTCTTGAGAGCAAAACTAGACACACGGCTGGTATTCAAACCCTTTAACTAGTGTGGGTGGCGTGGCGTGGCGTGGCGGGATGAGACGGAACGAGGCGAGATGAGACTTAACACAGGACTTCATGCAACGCCTCTGTGTTTTCTGAGTAAACGCAGTGGATTTTGTTTTTGTTTGAATCGGAATGATGTAGTGTAGTTACTTGAGATCAAATTAGTGCACGCCTGGGTAACCTATAGTCATTGTATAATACATGGAAGCAGTAGTGTGTGTGTATGTGTGTGTGTATGTGTGTGTGGAACCAATATATTCCAGTAAACTTGTGATCAGTGAGGAAAATAAAATCTAGTCTAGCAATTGATGTGCGGGCTTCGTGCAGGCAAATTCTAATCTTCCATTGTCTCTACTAAGGTGTATTGTTATGTTTTGCTAACACACCAAACACACTCAACTATATAGAGATTAAAAAATGTTCGCTAAACGCAACACGAAAACTTTTAGAAATGTTTTTTTAAGGAAGTGAATTTTTATTCAAGCAGATTTTATGGGAACAGTATTTTATAATTATTTTACGTAATGACTTTCAATGCAAGAATAAATAAACGAAGCAGTAAATCGACTTACATTCATTCTTCTTGTGATTTTACGTTAATTAACTACTCGTGAAAATGATTTAGATTCAAACCATTAAATGATAAAAGAAACATAAACAAAATTGAAAAATGTGGTCTTATATCTAAAGAGAAACAATAAATATACTCAGCAGTTATTGAGAACACATTTATTTCTCCCCATTTTTTTTCTTTTATTCTATTTGTGTTTGGATTCCTTTAGCTTTGAGGAAGATGTTTTTATTAAGAATACTGATAGCGTGATTATGATAAGTGTCACAGTATTTGAACGAGAGAGAGAGAGAGAGAGAGAGAGAGAAAGAGAGAGAGAGGGAGAGAGAGAGAGAGAGAGAGAGTTAATAATTGAAAACTACGTATATCTTAACAGTTATAGTAGTGGTAGTATTATTATTATTAGTAGTAGAAGTAGTAGGAATAAACAATATAAATAATAATAATAATATATAATAAGCAGTATAAATAATAGAAAATAAAACATCAACAACAGGAATTGACTTCGAAATATTTTCTGTTTTTTTCTTCTCTTTTTTTAAGGCAGGAAATTAATGTAACATATACGCCAATAAGTAATTAACATAATCCTCTCGGCGCCACTTATTGCCTGTCGAGTCAAAACATAAACAATCATATTTTTTTCATCATTTCTTCAACAACTGTGAATGGGAGGAATAAAAATGAAAAATAAATAGAAAAAAACAAACTACTGCTTATTTTATAATTTCCTCACCTGAATATTAAACAATGACGATTTAATATCTACAGGAGGGACGTGCATGTTTGGAATGGGGAAACAGAAGCTTGTATGCCACTTTGTTTGAGGAATTAGAGTTGATGTCGTGATGTGAGTGTTAGGAACGTAAGTGTAAATGTGTTGGTGTTTTAGGTGTGTCAGTTGTTAGTGTTGTTGTTGTTGTTATTATTATTGTCTACCTCGTTAACTCGTATACTAAGTGTGTATGTGTGTGTGTGTGTGTGTGTGTGTGTGTGTGTGTGTGTGTGTGTGTGTGTGTGTGTGTGTGTGTGTGTGTGTGTGTGTGTGTGTGTGTGTGTGTGTGTGTGTGTTTTTCCAATAAATTTTCTTTCCAGCCGATCACATGTGTAGTGAAGCGACCTTGTTTCACACACACACACACACACACACACACACACACACACACACACACACACACACACACACACACACACACCCACCATTATATTGGATTTACGTGTGGCAGATGTGTACATTGTAATCCGTCATAGATTATTTCATCAACATTTTAATTATGGGTTAATTATTAATTTCTTGCTATTTTTTTTAATGTTTTTGGTTATGAATGGTGTGTGTGTAGTAGTAGTAGTAGTAGTAGTAGTAGTAGTAGTAGTAGTAATAGTTTCAGATCTAATTCCTGTTATAGTTTCTCACAGCCAACGTTCCCCTCTGGTCATTTTTCAACACACTCCATATACCTTTAAGTGTCTTTCTATAACGCTGTGACAACCTAGATTAACCTTATTTTATGCATCCTGGTTTCAATTCATATATATATATATATATATATATATATATATATATATATATATATATATATATATATATATATATATATATATATATATATGTATATATATATAGTTATTGGTGTTGCTATTATTATCATTATTATTATTATTATTATTATTATTATTATCATTATTATTATTATTATTATTATTATTATTATTATTATTATTATTATTATTATTATTGTCATATTTGTTATTATCATTACTATTATTACTACTACTACTACTACTACTACTACTACTACTACTACTACTACTACTACTACTACTACTACTACTACTACTTTACTACTACACACACACACACACACACACACACACACACACACACACACACACACACACACACACACACACACACACACACACACACACACACACACACACACACACACACACACACACACACACACACACACACATAAAAAAACATAACATTCACAAAGTCATTAAAACTCCTAAAACTGTATCATTAACTGAAGTAGGAAAAAAAACAAACTAGGAAAAGATTATCAGTAAAAACAGTTGACTCATCATGACGCTCTAGACGCATCCCTTCCATTCACACTACACTTCACAACACACTTCCAATACACCCTTCACACTACACACACTTCTCTCTCATTACTTGTACACTGAAGGCACATTGCAATAAGCCTTCACACCGTCACAAGTTGTATGATGCAATGGTGATGTAATAACACACTCACATGCCGGTACGATACACTGGGCCAAGGTGACACCACTGCTTGCCTCCTCATCGCACTGCCAGTCTGATCCCGACCGTCCGCAACGCATTTTCTACTCCGTGTTTTGTTGTGATTGTTCGAGTACTGGTGAGCTGTCATAACAAGGTGAGAGAGTGAGTCCCTTAGTATTGCCTCCCCTTTAATACATTAGGAGATAAACATGATACTGTAAACATTGTGGATTCAGATTATATACTACCGTGTTCCTATCTGATAAGACCAGTTCATACCTACTTACTTATTTTATTGTAAATTGTCTCCTTTCTTAAATGATTGGACAGAGTATGCGTATTCATCCCTGTGTGTGTGTGTGTGTGTGTGTGTGTGTGTGTGTGTGTGTGTGTGTGTGTGTGTGTGTGTGTGTGTGTGTGTGTGTGTGTGTTTCACCATGGTCTGGATGATTACACTCTGGACTCGTGATCGTCAGCCATTACCCTCCCCCTCAAACAGCCTCGTAAGGGCCAGTAGGCCTGTTGGTGTTTGTTGTTCCTACGTGTTCCTATGTGTAAGGAGCTCAGAGCTCATAGAGACGGATCTATGGGCAAGGCTGAGACCTCTCACTCACACCCCCTCGCCACCCCCATCCTCTTGTTCAAGGGGGACAGTAACCATAGCCTGGCAAGGGAAAATGTTTAGTGATCTAAGTGACGTTCGATCCCATGTGAAGTCGGGAACGTTAACCACTGAACCACGGGAGCGTGTGTGTGTGTGTGTGTGTGTATGTGCGTGCGGCACACACACACACACACACACACACACACACACACACACACACACACACACACACACACACACACACACACACCAGAGGTGGGCAATCGGATTCGGAAGTCCGATTATCCGATTATCCGATTAATCGGACTCGCATTTTCGAATCGGATAATCGAATCGGACTAACCCCCGCCAAACGAATCGGATAATCGCAATCGGACTGCCGAAAATTTAAAGCGATTTGCGATTAATCCAGGTCGACGTCGTCTTTATATTTTCGCAATAGCAGTTTCTTAATAAATTTTTCTATATTTTTCTCAAGTAAATATTTTTTCGCTTTATTCTATTCAAACTTTAGTATTTTCTCTATAATATAATGCGCAAAATATCATGATTAATTATTAAATCATATAAATTATAATAAAAAGGTTATATTTTACAAGTTTAAAGTTGGTATAATAGGTGTTTAGTTCTGGTTTTTCGTACGCGTCTCATCGGTTAAGTGACGCGCCGCACCAGTTTAGAGCCAGTCGTCGTGAGAGGAAGTGCTGCTGCTGCTGCTAGGGCAAAAAAGCATTAAATTCCCTTTAGAAACATTGAAAATAGCTTTAAAAACATTGAATCGCTTTAAAAAAAATCGAATCGCTTTTAAAAACTTTAATCGAAATCGGATAATCGGATAATCGCTAATCGGACTTAGATTTTTTGGCAACCGAATCGGATAATCGAATCGGACTTGACGAGCTGGCGAATCGGTAATCGCTAATCGGACTTCAATTTTTTCGAATCGCGCCCACCTCTGACACACACACACACACACACACACACACACACACACACACACACACACACACACACACACACACACACACACACACACACACAGCGCGTGCGCGCGCGTGCTTGACTTAATTTACACCTCTCTGTATGAAGCGTGACTATTAATCCCTCACAGCTTGGTACGTGTGTTGATTGGACTGAATTATAAAGGCATTTTTCCGTTGTTTACGTCATGTTTGTTTCAGCGTTATTGGCAGGGGCCGGAACAGTGTTTAAGAGAGAGAGAGAGAGAGAGAGAGAGAGAGAGAGAGAGAGAGAGAGAGAGAGAGAGAGAGAGAGAGAGAGAGAGAGAGAGAGAGAGAGAGAAAAAAAATTACATAGATATTCTGACCACACGGAGCCTTGGATGCAAATGATGTGGTCTGTTCATAATCTTGAACAAACTACCTCCCGTTTTTTGTTAATGAATCCTTATCTTGTCTCGCCTTCCTCCCGCGTGTAATCTTTCCTTATCACCACCAGTACCTCCTCCATCACCTCGTCTGTTGTGATGGCACTGATGTATGTGTTCATTAATACACATCTACAAAGGACGCTAAGCAGATCAACTTCCTGTTAGTTAGTTATTGAGAGATAAGAATAAGCATCGCGGCTCACTGTATTGACTTCTGAAATATAAATTCATTCACATTGTATCGCTATATCATTCCTTGTAACTTGGCGGGTAAGCCACATACTCTCTTATACATCATTAGTTAATTTGATAAATACGCTACGCCCCTTCTGATTATTCAAAACACACTACTATTGTTGTTTTCCTGATGCACAAACGCTTAGGATTGCTGGTTGGCGGGCGGAAAGGACGGGGTTTAAGCGTCAATTTAAAACATGAACAACGCTTTGTATCTAGTCCTTGTCCTTTACCTTGTATTAGATAAGATAACGTGACCTTCGTAACAAGTAACAAGTGAAGGTATGAGGAAGAAGCATCATCCGTGGTACTTGTGTGTGAAAATAAGGACCGTTGTCTTTCCCTTACCTTGAGAAAAATCTTAAGTGCAGAAGTAAATCATTTCACTCTTTTGAGCAATCTGCCTAATTTTTTCATCAACCTTTATTGACACTGTTATATAATCAAACACACTAACCACACGTGACCACATTGTGAAGTCTTTAAATGGATACACAAAACAAAGGCCACACAGCAGTGAGACTATTTCATATACTTTTGGACTTTTTCTTGTTACATTCATCTTAGCAGGGTGTTAATTATATTCTATATGTTCATTCCACTCCGTTGCAACACTGCCTTGGAGCTGTGAAAGAGTCTGTGTATTCCAATAATCAGGAGAACAAAACTAGACAGGTCCACGTGTAGAACTTCTTCCTCTCTCGTGTTGCAGCAATGTGGCTGGAGGTGCTGGCGGTGGTGGTGGCGGTGGTGGTGCTGGCCTTGGGATACAGCAAGTACAAACACTCGTACTGGTCATCCAAGGGAGTGCCCACCGCGCCAGGACAACTACCATTTATGGGACACTTCGCAAACGTATTTAAGCCAAAGAATTGGCTGTATCATAATGAGGTAAGGTTTTCGTGGTGGTGGTGGCGGTAGTAGTAGTAGTAGTAGTAGTAGTAGTAAACTTATTAGTCCTAAAGTAAATATGCATTACGTTACATTACGATTTCAGACTGTAAATATACAATAGTAATCATATGATCCAAAATACCTTTATTGAAGGATTTCTCTCCTCCTGCAGCTGTACAGGAATCATGGCGGTGACAAAATCCTGGGGATGTATGACATTTTAGCGCCGCGTCTTGTCGTGGGAGACCCTGAGTTAGTGAAAGCTGTCTTGATCAAGGACTTTGATCACTTCATGGATCGACGCACCATAAACCTGACCGCAAAGCAGGACGAGATCTTCAACGAGATCCTCACCGTCACTAGAGGCGACCACTGGAAGGGCATCCGCTCAGTGCTGTCACCTTCCTTCACCTCAGGACGCTTGAAAAACATGTTCCCGTTAGTGGAAGACAAAGCAGACCAGCTGGTCGCTTACGTCAAACGAGAAATTATATCCGATTCTGCGCTTAAACTCAAAAAAACCTTCGGGTTATATACCTTAGAGGTTATTTCATCGTGCGCCTTCGGGGTGGAGACTAACACACTTGTAGATGGACACTCACTCTTCAGCCAGAAAGTAGAGGCGATGATGAAGCCGTCCAAATGGAGACTGCTCAAGTTCGTTGGCTTTATGCTGGTGCCGTGGCTCTTCAGCTTTCTAAAAGTTAGTTTAATGCCAGAGGTAACATTCTTGAAGGAAGTAGTGGAGGAAACTATCAGGAAAAGAGAGCAAGGAGAGAAACGTGCTGACTTTCTCGATATCATGATGGAGGCGAGGGAAGACCAGAAGAACCCTAGCGCCAAGACACCTAAATATAGTATGTTGGTTTGCTCTCTCTCTCTCTCTCTCTCTCTCTCTCTCTCTCTCTCTCTCTCTCTCTCTCTCTCTCTCTCTCTCTCTCTCTCTCTCTCTCTCTCTCTCTTTATTTGGTGTTTTATATCTCTACCAGTTGGTTATTCTATATATATGCTTTCTTTATTTTCTTTTTAATCTGACAGTTGCTATCTATCTTCATCGTCATTATCATTATTATTACCATTATCATTCTTATCATCATCCCATCATCATCATCATCATACTATTGTGTATATTGTTGTTGTCGTCGTTGCTACAATCTTTCATATCCTTTCCCTCAGAACTGGAGACCAAAACAGTGGTGGCCAATTCCTTCCTCTTCATCCTGGCTGGCTACGATACCACAGCCACTACTCTGTGTTCCGTCGCCTTTATGCTCGCCCGCCACAAAACCTACCAGGATCAGGTACGGCAGGAGCTTCAAGACATCATTAAGGAACACGGAACACTCACTTACCAGTCTGTGATGGAAGCCAAGATGTTTGATGCTGTTATTTCAGGTACGATTCTGTATGAGTGATGTTCTTGTTGCTCTTATAACCACAAGTCCTCCTCCTCTTCCTCCTCCTCCTACTATTACTAGCTAATCTCTATATTTTTTTTTCCAGAATCACTGCGAATGTATCCACCTGCCCATGTAACTGAACGGATGTGCACTAAGGCTTACAGGTGAGAGAGAGAAAAAAATAAAGAAGAAAACAAAATTGCACGAAATAATGTAACAACCGGTCCTCACACACTAACCACCACTTGCTTGCTCATCACTGTCACCCCAAACAGGTTCCCGGGCCCTGAATTCGACCTGGCGCCTAAGATACCTGTCTCTGTACCTATTTGGAGCCTACAACACGACCCTCGCTACTGGGACGCCCCGGGAACCTTCATTCCAGAACGATTCCTTCCCGAGAACAAGGACAAGATCGTCTCTGGAACTTATCTCCCGTTCGGTCTTGGTCCTCGAAACTGTATAGGTGAGGGAGGACACAACACAACCTTATATCTTTTAGTTGTAAGGTTGGGCAGATTGATTTATTTTTATTTTTATAGAGTTTTGACTTGATTATTGTGGTATGTTCTCTTTTTGAATTTTTTATTTATTTTTTTCATGTTATTGTCTTTCTGGATGATCTTGTTCTAATATTAATTTTTACTCTTCACACAAGTTCGTTTTCGGTCCTCTTACCTAGTCATTTTTTTTTAGTGTTTATATCTTATCTCTCTGCATTTTCAAGTCTAGTATTAATTTCTATTAATTTAACTTACAATTGTTCAGTTATTTTAATCACTCTTTTTTTTTAAGTTAGTTATTTTCAAGTGACGGTGAACTTCAAACTTTTGTTATACTAATGATCCCCTTCCCTGCAACCCGCACCCACACGCTAAACATCCTAAATCTAACCGTCCTTCACCTAACCACATTTTCCCCTTTTTTCCATGTCTTTGTCACCCTCAGGCATGCGGTTCGCCCTCATGGAAACTAAACTCGCCCTCGCCAAGATCCTATTGAGTTTCGAGCTGAGTTGTGTGCCGGGAGAAGAGGAGCTGGAGTTCGATCCTGCACCGGGACTCTTGAGAGCAAAACTAGACACACGGCTGGTATTCAAACCCTTTAACTAGTGTGGGTGGTGTGGCGTGGCGTGGCGTGGCGGGATGAGACGGAACGAGGCGAGATGAGACTTAACACAGGACTTCATGCAACGCCTCTGTGTTTTCTGAGTAAACGCAGTGGATTTTGTTTTTGTTTGAATCGGAATGATGTAGTGTAGTTACTTGAGATCAAATTTGTGCACGCCTGGGTAACCTATAGTCATTGTATAATACATGGAAGCAGTAGTGTGTGTGTATGTGTGTGTGGAACCAATATATTCCAGTAAACTTGTGATCAGTGAGGAAAATAAAATCTAGTCTAGCAATTGATGTGCGGGCTTCGTGCAGGCAAATTCTAATCTTCCATTGTCTCTACTAAGGTGAATTGTTATGTTTTGCTAACACACCAAACACACTCAACTATATAGAGATTAAAAAATGTTCGCTAAACGCAACACGAAAACTTTTATAAATGTTTTTTTAAGGAAGTGAATTTTTATTCAAGCAGATTTTATGGGAACAGTATTTTTTAATTATTTTACGTAATGACTTTCAATGCAAGAATAAATAAACGAAGCAGTAAATCGACTTACATTCATTCTTCTTGTGATTTTACGTTAATTAACTACTCGTGAAAATGATTTAGATTCAAACCATTAAATGATAAAAGAAACATAAACAAAATTGAAAAATGTGGTCTTATATCTAAAGAGAAACAATAAATATACTCAGCAGTTATTGAGAACACATTTATTTCTCCCTATTTTTTTTTCTTTTATTCTATTTGTGTTTGGATTCCTTTAGCTTTGAGGAAGATGTTTTTATTAAGAATACTGATAGCGTGATTATGATAAGTGTCACTGTATTTGAACGAGAGAGAGAGAGAGAGAGAGAGAGAGAGAGAGAGAGAGAGAGAGAGAGAGAGAGAGAGAGAGAGAGAGAGAGAGAGAGAGAGAGAGAGAGAGAGAGAGAGAGAGAGAGAGAGAGTTAATAATTGAAAACTACGTATATCTTAACAGTTATAGTAGTGGTAGTATTATTATTAGTAGTAGTAGAAGTAGTAGGAATAAACAATATAAATAATAATAATAATATATAATAAGCAGTATAAATAATAGAAAATAAAACATCAACAACAGGAATTGACTTCGAAATATTTTCTGTTTTTTTCTTCTTTTTTTTTAAGGCAGGAAATTAATGTAACATATACGCCAATAAGTAATTAGCATGATCCTCTCGGCGCCACTTATTGCCTGTCGAGTCAAAACATAAACAATCATATTTTTTTCATCATTTCTTCAACAACTGTGAATGGGAGGAATAAAAATGAAAAATAAATAGAAAAAAACAAACTACTGCTTATTGTATCATTTCCTCACCTGAATATTAAACAATGACGATTTAATATCTACAGGAGGGACGTGCATGTTTGGAATGGGGAAACAGAAGCTTGTATGCCACTTTGTTTGGGAAATTAGAGTTGATGTGATGTAAGTGTTAGGAACGTAAGTGTAAATGTGTTGGTGTATTAGGTGTGTCAGTTGTTAGTGTTGTTGTTGTTAGTGTTGTTGTTGTTGTTATTATTATTGTCTACCTCGTTAACTCGTATACTAAGTGTGTATGTGTGTGTGTGTGTGTGTGTGTGTGTGTGTGTGTGTGTGTGTATGTGTGTGTGTGTGTGTGTGTGTGTGTGTGTGTGTTTTTTTCCAATAAATTTTCTTTCCAGCCGATCACATGTGTAGTGAAGCGACCTTGTTTCACACACACACACACACACACACACACACACACACACACACACACACACACACACACACACACACACACACACACACACACACACACACACCATTATATTGGATTTACGTGTGGCAGATGTGTACATTGTAATCCGTCATAGATTATTTCATCAACATTTTAATTATGGGTTAATTATTAATTTCTTGATATGTTTTTTAATGTTTTTGGTTATGAATGGTGTGTGTGTAGTAGTAGTAGTAGTAGTAGTAGTAGTAGTAGTAGTAGTAGTAATAGTAGTAGTAGTAGTAATAGTTTCAGATCTAATTCCTGTTATAGTTTCTCACAGCCAACGTTCCCCTCTGGTCATTTTTCAACACACTCCATATACCTTTAAGTGTCTTTCTATAACGCTGTGACAACCTAGATTAACCTTATTTTATGCATCCTGGTTTCAATTCATATATATATATATATATATATATATATATATATATATATATATATATATATATATATATATATATATATATATGTATATATATATAGTTATTGGTGTTGCTATTATTATCATTATTATTATTATTATTATTATGTATCGGTGATTAGTTTGTGTTTTCGGGCCGGTCACCGCGTGGCTTGGAAGAGTGGAGGTAGAGGGGTAGCGTGGATGATGGAGGTCTTGTTGAAACACACACGGCTTGATATAGATGATATATTGACACAACACGACTTGAGTAGATACAGGATATACAGTGACTATGACCTTTGCCTGCCTTGAGAGAGATGACGAAACGTTGATGATGGTAGCGAGCTGAGAGATGAGCGACTGGTTGATGTAGTCGCCAGGCTGAGAATGAGGGTGAGTAGTGGTGGTGTGGGCTCAGCCGCGGTCAGGAAGGGTCGACTCCAGGTGGACTACGCGCCTATGATTGGTCGGGACTGACCCGGGAGAATGACGTCACGGGAACAGAGCTGTGTGATGGGGTCTTGCACGTAGGCCGTGGGTCGGCTTTGACCTGACGCCTTGGCTGGGATGTGAATTCTAGGAAAATTCCTTACCCGCATACACTCTCTCTCTCTTAGCTAAAAACAATGAATATCTTAAAACTAGTTAACAATGATATACAGATATGATATGATACAAATACTTCCCCCTTGGAAGCATACGTCCTCGTATGTTGAGCTAAAGAGTACAATCAGAGAGGGGGGACGATGAAATACATTGAAACAATACAGAATACACAATAAGACATAAGACATAATAAAAATACATGAGACATGAACAAGAATCAGGATGTAGCCTTTACATAGATACATATATATACATAGTTGGACAGGAATGAAAGGAAAGATGAAGGAAATGGCTAGTAGACTGGACGAGACCGGAGCTGATATTTAGGTGAGGATGAGATGGGGGGTGAAGGTGGCTGACTTTCAACAATGTCAGGAGCATTTTCTGGTAGTGGAGAGGTAGGTTCGAAATCGAACCCACGATCAACCCGTTTGAGATGGTCTCTGTGAACAAAGTTTTCACTGCCTGAACTTAGGTTTCTGAGTTTGAACTTGTGACCGGCCATCTTTTCAATTACACGGTGAGGTCCGTTGAATCGGGGGTCGAGCTTAGAGTGGCGGTCTTGGACTTTGGTGAACACGATGTCACCAACCTCGATGTCATGCGGTTTAGCGCGCTGATGCTGTTTATGCAGCATAGATTCCTGAGAGGCGGTAAGTCTGTCACGGACGGACATATGAATACGTTGGAAAGCTGAAACGCGATTCTGAACATAATCGTCAACGTTGTATAGAGGACGAGGGTCAGAGGAGAGAAACTCATATGGGAGTCTTTTGTCAGAGCCATATAAAATGAAATGTGGAGACTCGTTGATCGATGAGTGAATCGCAGCGTTAAGAGAGCATGCGACTAGGGGAATGTGATCATCCCATGAAGAGCTTGAATTGGCAATGAAGCGTAAGATGTCGAGAATTCGACGGTTTGCTCTCTCGACTTTTCCGTTCGCTTGAGGGGAATATGGAACAATGTTGCACTTTTTAATTTCAAATGACTCGCAAACAGCTTTGAGGATGGCATTGTTGAATTCGGTGCCATTATCTGATAGAAGTACTTTAGGAGATGCATACCGGCATATGACTTCATCTATCAGTGCTCGTGCAACTGAACGTGCAGATTTGTCTTTGAGAGGAACCAAGATGCTGAAGCGTGAAAAACTATCGATACAGACGAGCAAATAGTGAAAACCGTTCTCCGTCAGAGGGAGTTTCAAAATATCGACTGACAGACTGTCCCAAGGAGCATGAGGAATAGGATATGGGAGGTTCGGAGACTCATAATGGAGAGAGGGACGATGCTCAGCGCATGAAGCGCATAAGAGACAATGACGGGTGATGTCTTTCCTCATGGAAGGCCAGAAATATGATCGTTGAGCCTGTTTGAATGCTCTATCTTTGCCTGGATGACCGGCAAGAGGGGAGTCATGAACGTGATACAAGATTATAGGGACAAGAGCTTCTGGAATGACAAGCTGAGATGCATGATATAATGAATCGTCCTCAGAAATGACAGAACTAGATTTATAGAGGACATCGTCTCGAAGCAAAAAGGAATCTGGGGAGAATGGCAAGCTTGGAAGGTTACTGGCATCACCTGATTCAAGATAATAAATGAGACGTTTGCAGAATTGATCAGACCTTTGAAGGGATTTGACTTCCTCAAGAGTGGGGAGTGACTGTGAGGTTGTGAGCAGACTGACAGGAGCGACATGACGGGACAGAGCGTCAGCGACAGAATTAGCTTTACCTGGGAGGTACGCGAATGAAGGATTGTACTCTTGAACAGTGAGTTGCCAACGGGCAAATTTTCCGGTTAAACTGGTTCCTTTGAATAACTCTGTGACAGCAAAATGATCGGTTAGAACGTGGATCTTATATCCGAGTATGATGTCTCTGAAGTGACGAAGAGACCAAACGACTGCGAGAGCTTCGCGGTGAGTGACACTGTAGTTGCGCTCAGCAGCATTGAGCAGACGACTGGCAAAGGCAACTGCGCGTGATTTACCATTTTCATCTCGTTGCATGAGGACAGAACCGATACCGATGTTTGATGCGTCAGTGCAAAGAATAAACTCCTTATTGCAATTAGGAAATGCGAGGACAGGAGCGTTGCATAAGGCTTGCTTGAGGGTAGCGAATGCTTTCTCGCACTCGTCCGTCCATGCGAATGTTACATTCTTTTTAAACAATGATGTGAGAGGTTGAGCGATTTTACTGAAATCTTTGATAAATTGCCGATAAAATCCTGCAAGGCCAATGAAACTACGAACGTCATCAGCAGAACTAGGAGTAGGAAACTGTGATATCGCATGAATTTTATCGTCAAGAGTGTGGATGCCATCTTTGTCAACCTTGTGGCCTAAGAATTTGATTTCACGTTTGAGGAACTGACATTTACTGAGTTTAAGAGTTAACCCAGCCTTTGCAAAACGTGACAGAACATCTGAGATGGTTTCGAGGTGTTCGGGAAGGTCCTTTGATGCGACTATCACATCGTCTAAGTAACAAAACACCGAGGAGCCTAAGAGGCCAGAGAGAACTGAGTTCATGAGACGCATGAAAGTTAAGGGACTATTACGTAAACCCATGGCCATACGTTTGAAAGCGTACTGGCCAGATGATGTGGTGAAAGCAGTGTAGTGCCGTGAACTTTCTTCTAGCTCGACCTGGAAGAAACCAGACTGAAGGTCGAGGGTGGAAAATACACTGTTTGAATCACCTATTGACTGGAGGAGATCAGACAAGATTGGCATAGGGAATCGATCGGGTATCGTCGCGGCGTTTAAACCACGGAAATCGACGACTACTCTCCACTCACCATTGGACTTAGGAACTAGAAACAGCGGGGCATTGAATGGTGATGCCGCTGGCTCTATGATATCCTCGTCCAGCATGCTTCTGACAGCGTCGTCCATTAACGTCCTGCGGCTGTGTGGGATGCGATAAGCCGGGACGTAGATGGGTGTCGAGCCTGGGGTGAGGTGGATGGAATGACGAACAGCATCGGTCTTGCCCAGAGGTTCACCCGGAAGAGAGACACATGACCTGAAAGTCGATAAGAGGGCAAGTAAATCTGCTTTTGTTTCAGGAAAATCAACATCACCAATATGCTGGTCAAGAAGAGGAGGAGGAGAATCTGAGGCAATTGGTGAAGACATGGATGTGTGACAAGGAGATGAGGTGACAGGGGTGACAGGGGCAGGATAAGGGAGAACTTCGCCTAAAGTCACGCCAGATTGAAGGGATATAGGGTGATTCGTAAGATTCTGAATGGCAATACAGCACGAACTATCCTTGTCTAGGGTTGAAAGAACTGATTCGAGAGCGACACCATTCACTCGGGCAGAGTCGGGCAAACATAAGATGTCTGTCCCGGGGGGCACACCTTTGACGACGACGCGCACCAAACAGAGGTGGGTCTGTGTGACTACCACAGAGGAGGTCAACACAGCTTTCCTGAGTCTGGTGTTCGAGAGGACGTCAGACAGTGTTGTAGGAGAAGAGGGATTGTCGGTATCGCTGTGCAGCGCTTCGCTAGGCGAGTCGGCTGGCGTAGATAAGACAGGATCAGGGATTACTGAGGGTGTCTTGAGCGATGAGGGAGGGACATGAGATGAGTCCTGAGAAGGCGTGTGCATTACAACGTAGACATCAGATGGTGGCGGTGACTCAGGGAAGGGTGAGGCAGAGATGAAGGTGCCATTCTGGGCGATTTGATGAATAGAAGGGAAAAGTGAGATGTTGAAGTGAGACATTGTATGGTATCCTATCAATATTTCAGCTGCAAAACATACATCATCCATGACATAGAAAAAATCTGAGATAGAAGGTTCAAGTGGAGACAAACAGATACTGAGGAGAACCTTTCTATGAGGTATGACAACGTTTCCAGAAATACCACTAACAGTGATGTCTGGTGGATAACTCTGAAACTTGTGCCTTGAGGCGGCAGAGAGTTTTTCAAAAACATGAGTTTTAATGATGTTGACTGAGGCACCAGAATCGAAAAATGCACGGCATTTGTGAGAGGCTAATTTGACGTCAGCAGTCAGACCTTGGAAAAATCCGGAGGATTTAACAGGGACACATGGGAGAGGCACTGTCTGTGCATCCGCGAAAACAACACGTTTATGAGATGACTTACTACCTGCGGTCTTTAGAATGGACTTGAGTGTTACCGAGGAGGTGCGAGGCTCTGGCGCGAATCGTTTCCCGAAGATTGAGAAGACTGCATTTGTTGCTGGAAAAGGCGACATTCCTCAAGTGAGTGACCGCGTTTATTATGAAGGGAGCAGAAGGCATTACTGTTGAAATTATGATAACCTCTTTCGTCAAGCATTACTCGACAGTCCGCTGAGACGTGACCTTTGAGTCCACATCGGTAACATGTTACCTTTCTCGAGTCACGGGAGGATGAACGGTGACGAGAATGAGAGCGTTGATCAGAACGTGACAAATGAGTGTTTGAAGGTGGAGATGGGCTCTGAGGGGAGGAGCTTCGGTGAGAAAATGGGGGCTTGATTGAGGAATGCGGTGACTGAACCAAACTTACTGGCTGAGGAACAGGTGGCGATTTCTCTGATATTTTCTTGCACAGATCATACAAGAAATCTTCCTTACTGAATTTAATGTCGCTTGCAACGGTGAAGGTTGGTGAATCGAGCTGAACAAGGAACAGGAAATACGACATAAGGCGTTTGAAATCAGTAGAAGATATATTGCCGTCTGTGTCGATCCACTGAGAGGATTTCATTTGCTCTGTTAACTCAGCACTGAGAGAGGATGCAATATTCTCTGCCTTATACACATCATGAGTAGAACGAGCAATATTAGTGAGAGTTTGAGCAATTTTGAGGAAGGAATGAGTTGCACCTAATTTTGAGTGACCAGAGAAATGAGAGATTAATGTTGTGGTGAGTTCATCGTATGTAGAAAAACTGAGGAATTTATCGGTTTTTATGAGTTTTCCCGCAAGACTAGATGGGTCATGACAAATCCGTGATTTTAAAATGGCTAATTTTTCCACATCAGAATGAGCTGAGCGACGTGTACATTCATCATTTACCCGCCGGACAAAGGCTTGGACTGATTCAGAGTTAGTACCAGAAAAAGGAGGAATTGAGACATTATCAGATATGAGAGTAACCTGAGGTGTGGGTGTGTGAAGTGACTGGTCGTTAGACATCGTGAGGGAAATAGTGCTCACGTTGAGGAAACACACAAGAAAACAGAGAAACACTGAGTGTACACAAAAAATGTAGAATAACTAGCACAATAAGGAGAAAAATATAATAAGAACTAAGGTACTTAACTAGCAGAGGACCAAGGAGGTGGAACACGTGGGCGCTGACTGGTCACGTGGTGAATGGGCGTATTTCTGGGCTGCGACACGTGGTGAAGAGCGATGGGCGTCTTGAGGGCGGAGACACGTGGTGAGGGCGTGGAAAACTTGTTTGAGGGACCACGTGGTGATGGGTGATGACCGTCTTGAAGGGACACGTGGTGAAGAGCGATGGGCGTCTTGAGGGCGTCTTGAGGTGATGCGTGGGCAGCGAAGATGGCGCGCCGCGAACAAAATGGAGGTAGAGGTGATGGGCGTCTTGAACAGCAGGGCGAGGAGGCTTGTACTCACTCGGAATAGATGCTACTGCAGAAGGGCGACGAAGGAAGCGACTGCAGGGCGTAGAGGAGAACACGAGTGAGCGAGGCAAGGGCGTGTGTAGAGTCACTTACTGAGGCAGAACGATGCACGTGGTGAGTGTAGAGACTTGATGACGGAGGAGGCTGAATCTTGATAATTCGTCGCTTGGAAGGACGAATCCCACCGCTGCCACCAATTGTATCGGTGATTAGTTTGTGTTTTCAGGCCGGTCACCGCGTGGCTTGGAAGAGTGGAGGTAGAGGGGTAGCGTGGATGATGGAGGTCTTGTTGAAACACACACGGCTTGATATAGATGATATATTGACACAACACGACTTGAGTAGATACAGGATATACAGTGACTATGACCTTTGCCTGCCTTGAGAGAGATGACGAAACGTTGATGATGGTAGCGAGCTGAGAGATGAGCGACTGGTTGATGTAGTCGCCAGGCTGAGAGTGAGGGTGAGTAGTGGTGGTGTGGGCTCAGCCGCGGTCAGGAAGGGTCGACTCCAGGTGGACTACGCGCCTATGATTGGTCGGGACTGACCCGGGAGAATGACGTCACGGGAACAGAGCTGTGTGATGGGGTCTTGCACGTAGGCCGTGGGTCGGCTTTGACCTGACGCCTTGGCTGGGATGTGAATTCTAGGAAAACTCCTTACCCGCATACACTCTCTCTCTCTTAGCTAAAAACAATGAATATCTTAAAACTAGTTAACAATGATATACAGATATGATATGATACAATTATTATTATTATCATTATTATTATTATTATTATTATTATTATTATTATTATTATTATTATTATTATTGTCATATTTGTTATTATCATTACTATTATTACTACTACTACTACTACTACTACTACTACTACTACTACTACTACTACTACTACTACTACTACTACTACTACTACTACTACTACTACTTTACTACTACACACACACACACACACACACACACACACACACACACACACACACACACACACACACACACACACACACACACACACACACACAAAAAAAAAAAAAAAAAAAAAAAAAAACATAACATTCACAAAGTCATTAAAACTCCTAAAACTGTATCATTAACTGAAGTAAGAAAAAAAAAACTATGAAAAGATTATCTGTAAAAGCAGTTGACTCATCATGACGCTCTAGACGCATCCCTTCCATTCACACTACACTTCACAACACACTTCCAATACACCCTTCACACTACACACACTTCTCTCTCATTACTTGTACACTGAAGGCACATTGCAATAAGCCTTCACACCGTCACAAGTTGTATGATGCAATGGTGATGTAATAACACACTCACATGCCGGTACGATACACTGGGCCAAGGTGACACCACTGCTTGCCTCCTCATCGCACTGCCAGTCTGATCCCGACCGTCCGCAACGCATTTTCTACTCCGTGTTTTGTTGTGATTGTTCGACTATTGGTGAGCTGTCATAACAAGGTGAGAGAGTGAGTCCCTTAGTATTGCCTCCCCTTTAATACATTAGGAGATAAACATGATAATGTAAACATTGTGGATTCAGATTATATACTACCGTGTTCCTATCTGATAAGACCAGTTCATACCTACTTACTTATTTTATTGTAAATTGTCTCCTTTCTTAAATGATTGGACAGAGTATGCGTATTCATCCCTGTGTGTGTGTGTGTGTGTGTGTGTGTGTGTGTGTGTGTGTGTGTGTGTGTGTGTGTGTGTGTGTGTGTGTGTGTGTGTGTGTGTGTGTTTCACCATGGTCTGGATGATTACACTCTGGACTCGTGATCGTCAGCCATTACCCTCCCCCTCAAACAGCCTCGTAAGGGCCAGCAGGCCTGTTGGTGTTTGTTGTTCCTACGTGTTCCTATGTGTAAGGAGCTCAGAGCTCATAGAGACGGATCTATGGGCAAGGCTGAGACCTCTCACTCACACCCCCTCGCCCCCCCCATCCCCTTGTTCAAGGGGGACAGTAACCATAGCCTGGCAAGGGAAAATGTTTAATGATCTGAGTGACGTTCGATCCCATGTGAAGTCGGGAACGTTAACCACTGAACCACGGGAGCGTGTGTGTGTGTGTGTGTGTATGTGCGTGCGGCACACACACACACACACACACACACACACACACACACACACACACACACACACACACACACACACACACACAGAGGTGGGCAATCGGATTCGGAAGTCCGATTATCCGATTATCCGATTAATCGGACTCGCATTTTCGAATCGGATAATCGAATCGGACTAACCCCCGCCAAACGAATCGGATAATCGCAATCGGACTGCCGAAAATTTAAAGCGATTTGCGATTAATCCAGGTCGACGTCGTCTTTATATTTTCGCAATAGCAGTTTCTTAATAAATTTTTCTATATTTTTCTCAAGTAAATATTTTTTCGCTTTATTCTATTCAAACTTTAGTATTTTCTCTATAATATAATGCGCAAAATATCATGATTAATTATTAAATCATATAAATTATAATAAAAAGGTTATATTTTACAAGTATAAAGTTGGTATAATACGTGTTTAGTTCTGGTTTTTCGTACGCGTCTCATCGGTTAAGTGACGCGCCGCACCAGTTTAGAGCCAGTCGTCGTGAAAGGAAGTGCTGCTGCTGCTGCTAGGGCAAAAAAGCATTAAATTCCCTTTAGAAACATTGAAAATAGCTTTAAAAACATTGAATCGCTTTAAAAAAAATCGAATCGCTTTTAAAAACTTTAATCGAAATCGGATAATCGCTAATCGGACTTAGATTTTTTGGCAACCGAATCGGATAATCGAATCGGACTTGACGAGCTGGCGAATCGGTAATCGCTAATCGGACTTCAATTTTTTCGAATCGCGCCCACCTCTGACACACACACACACACACACACACACACACACACACACACACACACACACACACACACACACACACACACACACACACACACACACACACACAGCGCGTGCGCGCGCGTGCTTGACTTAATTTACACCTCTCTGTATGAAGCGTGACTATTAATCCCTCACAGCTTGGTACGTGTGTTGATTGGACTGAATTATAAAGGCATTTTTCCGTTGTTTACGTCATGTTTGTTTCAGCGTTATTGGCAGGGGCCGGAACAGTGTTTAAGAGAAAGAGAGAGAGAGAGAGAGAGAGAGAGAGAGAGAGAGAGAGAGAGAGAGAGAGAGAGAGAGAGAGAGAGAGAGAGAGAGAGAGAGAGAGAGAGAGAGAGAGAGAGAGAGAGAGAGAGAAAAAAAAAAATTACATAGATATTCTGACCACACGGAGCCTTGGATGCAAATGATGTGGTCTGTCCATAATCTTGAACAAACTACCTCCCGTTTTTTGTTAATGAATCCTTATCTTGTCTCGCCTTCCTCCCGCGTGTAATCTTTCCTTATCACCACCAGTACCTCCTCCATCACCTCGTCTGTTGTGATGGCACTGATGTATGTGTTCATTAATACACATCTACAAAGGACGCTAAGCAGATCAACTTCCTGTTAGTTAGTTATTGAGAGATAAGAATAAGCATCGCGGCTCACTGTATTGACTTCTGAAATATAAATTCATTCACATTGTATCACTATATCATTCCTTGTAACTTGGCGGGTAAGCCACATACTCTCTTATACATCATTAGTTAATTTGATAAATACGCCACGCCCCTTCTGATTATTCAAAACACACTACTATTGTTGTTTTCCTGATGCACAAACGCTTAGGATTGCTGGTTGGCGGGCGGAAAGGACGGGGTTTAAGCGTCAATTTAAAACATGAACAACGCTTTGTATCTAGTCCTTGTCCTTTACCTTGTATTAGATAAGATAACGTGACCTTCGTAACAAGTAACAAGTGAAGGTATGAGGAAGAAGCATCATCCGTGGTACTTGTGTGTGAAAATAAGGACCGTTGTCTTTCCCTTACCTTGAGAAAAATCTTAAGTGCAGAAGTAAATCATTTCACTCTTTTGAGCAATCTGCCTAATTTTTTCATCAACCTTTATTGACACTGTTATATAATCAAACACACTAACCACACGTGACCACATTGTGAAGTCTTTAAATGGATACACAAAACAAAGGCCACACAGCAGTGAGACTATTTCATATACTTTTGGACTTTTTCTTGTTACATTCATCTTAGCAGGGTGTTAATTATATTCTATATGTTCATTCCACTCCGTTGCAACACTGCCTTGGAGCTGTGAAAGAGTCTGTGTATTCCAATAAGCAGGAGAACAAAACTAGACAGGTCCACGTGTAGAACTTCTTCCTCTCTCGTGTTGCAGCAATGTGGCTGGAGGTGTTGGCGGTGGTGGTGGCGGTGGTGGTGTTGGCCTTGGGATACAGCAAGTACAAACACTCGTACTGGTCATCCAAGGGAGTGCCCACCGCGCCAGGACAACTACCATTTATGGGACACTTCGCAAACGTATTTAAGCCAAAGAATTGGCTGTATCATAATGAGGTAAGGTTTTCGTGGTGGTGGTGGCGGTAGTAGTAGTAGTAGTAGTAGTAGTAGTAGTAGTAGTAGTAGTAAACTTATTAGTCCTAAAGTAAATATGCATTACATTACATTACGATTTCAGACTGTAAATATACAATAGTAATCATATGATCCAAAATACCTTTATTGAAGGATTTCTCTCCTCCTGCAGCTGTACAGGAATCATGGCGGTGACAATATCCTGGGGATGTATGACATTTTAGCGCCGCGTCTTGTCGTGGGAGACCCAGAGTTAGTGAAAGCTGTCTTGATCAAGGACTTTGATCACTTCATGGATCGACTCACCATAAACCTGACCGCAAAGCAGGACGAGATCTTCAACGAGATCCTCACCGTCACTAGAGGCGACCACTGGAAGGGCATCCGCTCAGTGCTGTCACCTTCCTTCACCTCAGGACGCTTGAAAAACATGTTCCCGTTAGTGGAAGACAAAGCAGACCAGCTGGTCGCTTACGTCAAACGAGAAATTATATCCGATTCTGCGCTTAAACTCAAAAAAACCTTCGGGTTATATACCTTAGAGGTTATTTCATCGTGCGCCTTCGGGGTGGAGACTAACACACTTGTAGATGGACACTCACTCTTCAGCCAGAAAGTAGAGGCGATGATGAAGCCGTCCAAATGGAGACTGCTCAAGTTCGTTGGCTTTATGCTGGCGCCGTGGCTCTTCAGCTTTCTAAAAGTTAGTTTAATGCCAGAGGTAACATTCTTGAAGGAAGTAGTGGAGGAAACTATCAGGAAAAGAGAGCAAGGAGAGAAACGTGCTGACTTTCTCGATATCATGATGGAGGCGAGGGAAGACCAGAAGAACCCTAGCGCCAAGACACCTAAATATAGTATGTTGGTTTGCTCTCTCTCTCTCTCTCTCTCTCTCTCTCTCTCTCTCTCTCTCTCTCTCTCTCTCTCTCTCTCTCTCTCTCTCTCTCTCTCTCTCTCTCTTATTTGGTGTTTTATATCTCTACCAGTTGGTTATTCTATATATATGCTTTCTTTATTTTCTTTTTAATCTGACAGTTGCTATCTATCTTCATCGTCATTATCATTATTATTACCATTATCATTCTTATCATCATCCCATCATCATCATCATCATACTATTGTGTATATTGTTGTTGTCGTCGTTGCTACAATCTTTCATATCCTTTCCCTCAGAACTGGAGACCAAAACAGTGGTGGCCAATTCCTTCCTCTTCATCCTGGCTGGCTACGATACCACAGCCACTACTCTGTGTTCCGTCGCCTTTATGCTCGCCCGCCACAAAACCTACCAGGATCAGGTACGGCAGGAGCTTCAAGACATCATTAAGGAACACGGAACACTCACTTACCAGTCTGTGATGGAAGCCAAGATGTTTGATGCTGTTATTTCAGGTACGATTCTGTATGAGTGATGTTCTTGTTGCTCTTATAACCACAAGTCCTCCTCCTCTTCCTCCTCCTCCTACTATTACTAGCTAATCTCTATATTTTTTTTTCCAGAATCACTGCGAATGTATCCACCTGCCCATGTAACTGAACGGATGTGCACTAAGGCTTACAGGTGAGAGAGAGAAAAAAATAAAGAAGAAAACAAAATTGCATGAAATAATGTAACAACCGGTCCTCACACACTAACCACCACTTGCTTGCTCATCACTGTCACCCCAAACAGGTTCCCGGGCCCTGAATTCGACCTGGCGCCTAAGATACCTGTCTCTGTACCTATTTGGAGCCTACAACACGACCCTCGCTACTGGGACGCCCCGGGAACCTTCATGCCAGAACGATTCCTTCCCGAGAACAAGGACAAGATCGTCTCTGGAACTTATCTCCCGTTCGGTCTTGGTCCTCGAAACTGTATAGGTGAGGGAGGACACAACACAACCTTATATCTTTTAGTTGTAAGGTTGGGCAGATTGATTTATTTTTATTTTTATAGAGTTTTGACTTGATTATTGTGGTATGTTCTCTTTTTGAATTTTTTATTTATTTTTTTCATGTTATTGTCTTTCTGGATGATCTTGTTCTAATATTAATTTTTACTCTTCACACAAGTTCGTTTTCGGTCCTCTTACCTAGTAATTTTTTTTAGTGTTTATATCTTATCTCTCTGCATTTTCAAGTC
>JAXIVD010000824.1:60000-92500 GCA_036785275.1 Cancer borealis
TGAAGCGTGACTATTAATCCCTCACAGCTTGGTACGTGTGTTGATTGGACTGAATTATAAAGGCATTTTTCCGTTGTTTACGTCATGTTTGTTTCAGCGTTATTGGCAGGGGCCGGAACAGTGTTTAAGAGAAAGAGAGAGAGAGAGAGAGAGAGAGAGAGAGAGAGAGAGAGAGAGAGAGAGAGAGAGAGAGAGAGAGAGAAAAAAAAAAAAATTACATAGATATTCTGACCACACGGAGCCTTGGATGCAAATGATGTGGTCTGTCCATAATCTTGAACAAACTACCTCCCGTTTTTTGTTAATGAATCCTTATCTTGTCTCGCCTTCCTCCCGCGTGTAATCTTTCCTTATCACCACCAGTACCTCCTCCATCACCTCGTCTGTTGTGATGGCACTGATGTATGTGTTCATTAATACACATCTACAAAGGACGCTAAGCAGATCAACTTCCTGTTAGTTAGTTATTGAGAGATAAGAATAAGCATCGCGGCTCACTGTATTGACTTCTGAAATATAAATTCATTCACATTGTATCACTATATCATTCCTTGTAACTTGGCGGGTAAGCCACATACTCTCTTATACATCATTAGTTAATTTGATAAATACGCCACGCCCCTTCTGATTATTCAAAACACACTACTATTGTTGTTTTCCTGATGCACAAACGCTTAGGATTGCTGGTTGGCGGGCGGAAAGGACGGGGTTTAAGCGTCAATTTAAAACATGAAGAACGCTTTGTATCTAGTCCTTGTCCTTTACCTTGTATTAGATAAGATAACGTGACCTTCGTAACAAGTAACAAGTGAAGGTATGAGGAAGAAGCATCATCCGTGGTACTTGTGTGTGAAAATAAGGACCGTTGTCTTTCCCTTACCTTGAGAAAAATCTTAAGTGCAGAAGTAAATCATTTCACTCTTTTGAGCAATCTGCCTAATTTTTTCATCAACCTTTATTGACACTGTTATATAATCAAACACACTAACCACACGTGACCACATTGTGAAGTCTTTAAATGGATACACAAAACAAAGGCCACACAGCAGTGAGACTATTTCATATACTTTTGGACTTTTTCTTGTTACATTCATCTTAGCAGGGTGTTAATTATATTCTATATGTTCATTCCACTCCGTTGCAACACTGCCTTGGAGCTGTGAAAGAGTCTGTGTATTCCAATAATCAGGAGAACAAAACTAGACAGGTCCACGTGTAGAACTTCTTCCTCTCTCGTGTTGCAGCAATGTGGCTGGAGGTGTTGGCGGTGGTGGTGGCGGTGGTGGTGCTGGCCTTGGGATACAGCAAGTACAAACACTCGTACTGGTCATCCAAGGGAGTGCCCACCGCGCCAGGACAACTACCATTTATGGGACACTTCGCAAACGTATTTAAGCCAAAGAATTGGCTGTATCATAATGAGGTAAGGTTTTCGTGGTGGTGGTGGCGGTAGTAGTAGTAGTAGTAGTAGTAGTAGTAGTAGTAGTAGTAAACTTATTAGTCCTAAAGTAAATATGCATTACATTACATTACGATTTCAGACTGTAAATATACAATAGTAATCATATGATCCAAAATACCTTTATTGAAGGATTTCTCTCCTCCTGCAGCTGTACAGGAATCATGGCGGTGACAAAATCCTGGGGATGTATGACATTTTAGCGCCGCGTCTTGTCGTGGGAGACCCTGAGTTAGTGAAAGCTGTCTTGATCAAGGACTTTGATCACTTCATGGATCGACGCACCATAAACCTGACCGCAAAGCAGGACGAGATCTTCAACGAGATCCTCACCGTCACTAGAGGCGACCACTGGAAGGGCATCCGCTCAGTGCTGTCACCTTCCTTCACCTCAGGACGCTTGAAAAACATGTTCCCGTTAGTGGAAGACAAAGCAGACCAGCTGGTCGCTTACGTCAAACGAGAAATTATATCCGATTCTGCGCTTAAACTCAAAAAAACCTTCGGGTTATATACCTTAGAGGTTATTTCATCGTGCGCCTTCGGGGTGGAGACTAACACACTTGTAGATGGACACTCACTCTTCAGCCAGAAAGTAGAGGCGATGATGAAGCCGTCCAAATGGAGACTGCTCAAGTTCGTTGGCTTTATGCTGGCGCCGTGGCTCTTCAGCTTTCTAAAAGTTAGTTTCATGCCAGAGGTAACATTCTTGAAGGAAGTAGTGGAGGAAACTATCAGGAAAAGAGAGCAAGGAGAGAAACGTGCTGACTTTCTCGATATCATGATGGAGGCGAGGGAAGACCAGAAGAACCCTAACGCCAAGACACCTAAATATAGTATGTTGGTTTGCGCTCTCTCTCTCTCTCTCTCTCTCTCTCTCTCTCTCTCTCTCTCTCTCTCTCTCTCTCTCTCTCTCTCTCTCTCTCTCTCTCTCTCTCTCTCTCTCTCTTTTATTTGGTGTTTTATATCTCTACCAGTTGGTTATTCTATATATATGCTTTCTTTATTTTCTTTTTAATCTGACAGTTGCTATCTATCTTCATCGTCATTATCATTATTATTACCATTATCATTCTTATCATCATCCCATCATCATCATCATCATACTATTGTGTATATTGTTGTTGTCGTCGTTGCTACAATCTTTCATATCCTTTCCCTCAGAACTGGAGACCAAAACAGTGGTGGCCAATTCCTTCCTCTTCATCCTGGCTGGCTACGATACCACAGCCACTACTCTGTGTTCCGTCGCCTTTATGCTCGCCCGCTACAAAACCTACCAGGATCAGGTACGGCAGGAGCTTCAAGACATCATTAAGGAACACGGAACACTCACTTACCAGTCTGTGATGGAAGCCAAGATGTTTGATGCTGTTATTTCAGGTACGATTCTGTATGAGTGATGTTCTTGTTGCTCTTATAACCACAAGTCCTCCTCCTCTTCCTCCTCCTCCTACTATTACTAGCTAATCTCTATATTTTTTTTTCCAGAATCACTGCGAATGTATCCACCTGCCCATGTAACTGAACGGATGTGCACTAAGGCTTACAGGTGAGAGAGAGAAAAATAAAGAAGAAAACAAAATTGCATGAAATAATGTAACAACCGGTCCTCACACACTAACCACCACTTGCTTGCTCATCACTGTCACCCCAAACAGGTTCCCGGGCCCTGAATTCGACCTGGCGCCTAAGATACCTGTCTCTGTACCTATTTGGAGCCTACAACACGACCCTCGCTACTGGGACGCCCCGGGAACCTTCATGCCAGAACGATTCCTTCCCGAGAACAAGGACAAGATCGTCTCTGGAACTTATCTCCCGTTCGGTCTTGGTCCTCGAAACTGTATAGGTGAGGGAGAACACAACACAACCTTATATCTTTTAGTTGTAAGGTTGGGCAGATTTATTTATTTTTATTTTTATAGAGTTTCGACTTGATTATTGTGGTATGTTCTCTTTTTGAATTTATTGTTTATTTTTTTCATGTTATTGTCTTTCTGGATGATCTTGTTCTAATATTAATTTTTACTCTTCACACAAGTTCGTTTTCGGTCCTCTTACCTAGTCTTTTTTTTTTAGTGTTTATATCTTATCTCTCTGCATTTTCAAGTCTAGTATTAATATCTATTAATTTAACTTACAATTGTTCAGTTATTTTAATCACTCTTTTTTTAAGTTAGTTATTTTCAAGTAACGGTGAACTTCAAACTTTTGTTATACTAATGATCCCCTTCCCTGCAACCCGCACCCACACGCTAAACATCCTAAATCTAACCGTCCTTCACCTAACCACATTTTCCCCTTTTTTCCATGTCTTTGTCACCCTCAGGCATGCGGTTCGCCCTCATGGAAACTAAACTCGCCCTCGCCAAGATCCTATTGAGTTTCGAGCTGAGTTGTGTGCCGGGAGAAGAGGAGCTGGAGTTCGATCCTGCACCGGGACTCTTGAGAGCAAAACTAGACACACGGCTGGTATTCAAACCCTTTAACTAGTGTGGGTGGCGTGGCGTGGCGTGGCGTGGCGGGATGAGACGGAACGAGGCGAGATGAGACTTAACACAGGACTTCATGCAACGCCTCTGTGTTTTCTGAGTAAACGCAGTGGATTTTGTTTTTGTTTGAATCGGAATGATGTAGTGTAGTTACTTGAGATCAAATTAGTGCACGCCTGGGTAACCTATAGTCATTGTATAATACATGGAAGCAGTAGTGTGTGTGTATGTGTGTGTGTATGTGTGTGTGGAACCAATATATTCCAGTAAACTTGTGATCAGTGAGGAAAATAAAATCTAGTCTAGCAATTGATGTGCGGGCTTCGTGCAGGCAAATTCTAATCTTCCATTGTCTCTACTAAGGTGTATTGTTATGTTTTGCTAACACACCAAACACACTCAACTATATAGAGATTAAAAAATGTTCGCTAAACGCAACACGAAAACTTTTAGAAATGTTTTTTTAAGGAAGTGAATTTTTATTCAAGCAGATTTTATGGGAACAGTATTTTATAATTATTTTACGTAATGACTTTCAATGCAAGAATAAATAAACGAAGCAGTAAATCGACTTACATTCATTCTTCTTGTGATTTTACGTTAATTAACTACTCGTGAAAATTATTTAGATTCAAACTATTAAATGATAAAAGAAACATAAACAAAATTGAAAAATGTGGTCTTATATCTAAAGAGAAACAATAAATATACTCAGCAGTTATTGAGAACACATTTATTTCTCCCTATTTTTTTTTTCTTTTATTCTATTTGTGTTTGGATTCCTTTAGCTTTGAGGAAGACGTTTTTATTAAGAATACTGATAGCGTGATTATGATAAGTGTCACAGTATTTGAACGAGAGAGAGAGAGAGAGAGAGAGAGAGAGAGAGAGAGAGAGAGAGAGAGAGAGAGAGAGAGAGAGAGAGAGAGAGAGAGAGAGAGAGAGAGAGAGAGAGAGAGAGAGAGAGAGAGAGAGAGAGAGAGAGAGTTAATAATTGAAAACTACGTATATCTTAACAGTTATAGTAGTGGTAGTATTAGTAGTAGTAGAAGTAGTAGGAATAAACAACATAAATAATAATAATAATATATAATAAGCAGTATAAATAATAGAAAATAAAACATTAACAACAGGAATTGACTTCGAAATATTTTCTGTTTTTTTCTTCTCTTTTTTTAAGGCAGGAAATTAATGTAACATATATGCCAATAAGTAATGATCATAATCCTCTCGGCGCCACTTATTGCCTGTCGAGTCAAAACATAAACAATCATATTTGTTTCATCATTTCTTCAACAACTGTGAATGGGAGGAATAAAAATGAAAAATAAATAGAAAAAAACAAACTACAGCTTATTGTATCATTTCCTCACCTGAATATTAAACAATGACGATTTAATATCTACAGGAGGGACCTGCATGTTTGGAATGGGAAAACAGAAGCTTGTATGCCACTTTGTTTGGGAAATTAGAGTTGATGTCGTGATGTGAGTGTTAGGAACGTAAGTGTAAATGTGTTGGTGTTTTAGGTGTGTCAGTTGTTAGTGTTGTTGTTGTTGTTATTATTATTGTCTACCTCGTTAACTCGTATACTAAGTGTGTATGTGTGTGTGTGTGTGTGTGTGTGTGTGTGTGTGTGTGTGTGTGTGTGTGTGTGTGTGTGTGTGTGTGTGTGTGTGTGTGTGTGTGTGTGTGTGTGTGTGTGTGTGTGTGTGTGTGTGTGTGTGTGTGTTTTTTTCCAATAAATTTTTTTTTCAGCCGATCACATGTGTAGTGAAGCGACCTTGTTTCACACACACACACACACACACACACACACACACACACACACACACACACACACACACACACACACACACACACACACACACACACACACACACACACACACACACACACACACACACACACACACACACACACACACACACACACACACACACACACACACACACACACCATTATATTGGATTTACGTGTGGCAGATGTGTACATTGTAATCCGTCATAGATTATTTCATCAACATTTTAATTATGGGTTAATTATTAATTTCTTGATATGTTTTTTAATGTTTTTGGTTATGAATGGTGTGTGTGTAGTAGTAGTAGTAGTAGTAGTAGTAGTAGAAGTAGTAGTAGTAATAGTAGTAGTAGTAGTAATAGTTTCAGATCTAATTCCTGTTATAGTTTCTCACAGCCAACGTTCCCCTCTGGTCATTTTTCAACACACTCCATATACCTTTAAGTGTCTTTCTATAACGCTGTGACAACCTAGATTAACCTTATTTTATGCATCCTGAATTCAATTCATATATATATATATATATATATATATATATATATATATATATATATATATATATATATATATATATATATATATATATATATATATATATATATATATATATATATATATATATATATGTATATATATATAGTTATTGGTTTTGCTATTATTATCATTATTATTATTATTATTATTATTATTATTATCATTATTATTATTATTATTATTATTATTATTATTATTATTATTATTATTATTATTATTATTATTGTCATATTTGTTATTATCATTACTATTATTACTACTACTACTACTACTACTACTACTACTACTACTACTACTACTACTACTACTACTACTACTACTACTACTACTACTACTACTACTACTTTACTACTACACACACACACACACACACACACACACACACACACACACACACACACACACACACACACACACACACACACACACACACACACACACACACACACACACACACACACACACACACACACACACACACACACACACACACACACACACACACACACACACACACACACACACACACACACACACACACACATAAAAAAACATAACATTCACAAAGTCATTAAAACTCCTAAAACTGTATCATTAACTGAAGTAAGAAAAAAAAAACTATGAAAAGATTATCAGTAAAAACAGTTGACTCATCATGACGCTCTAGACGCATCCCTTCCATTCACACTACACTTCACAACACACTTCCAATACACCCTTCACACTACACACACTTCTCTCTCATTACTTGTACACTGAAGGCACATTGCAATAAGCCTTCACACCGTCACAAGTTGTATGATGCAATGGTGATGTAATAACACACTCACATGCCGGTACGATACACTGGGCCAAGGTGACACCACTGCTTGCCTCCTCATCGCACTGCCAGTCTGATCCCGACCGTCCGCAACGCATTTTCTACTCCGTGTTTTGTTGTGATTGTTCGAGTACTGGTGAGCTGTCATAACAAGGTGAGAGAGTGAGTCCCTTAGTATTGCCTCCCCTTTAATACATTAGGAGATAAACATGATACTGTAAACATTGTGGATTCAGATTATATACTACCGTGTTCCTATCTGATAAGACCAGTTCATACCTACTTACTTATTTTATTGTAAATTGTCTCCTTTCTTAAATGATTGGACAGAGTATGCGTATTCATCCCTGTGTGTGTGTGTGTGTGTGTGTGTGTGTGTGTGTGTGTGTGTGTGTGTGTGTGTGTGTGTGTGTGTGTGTGTGTGTTTCACCATGGTCTGGATGATTACACTCTGGACTCGTGATCGTCAGCCATTACCCTCCCCCTCAAACAGCCTCGTAAGGGCCAGCAGGCCTGTTGGTGTTTGTTGTTCCTACGTGTTCCTATGTGTAAGGAGCTCAGAGCTCATAGAGACGGATCTATGGGCAAGGCTGAGACCTCTCACTCACACCCCCTCGCCCCCCCCATCCCCTTGTTCAAGGGGGACAGTAACCATAGCCTGGCAAGGGAAAATGTTTAATGATCTGAGTGACGTTCGATCCCATGTGAAGTCGGGAACGTTAACCACTGAACCACGGAGCGTGTGTGTGTGTGTGTGTGTATGTGCGTGCGGCACACACACACACACACACACACACACACACACACACACACACACACACACACACACACACACCAGAGGTGGGCAATCGGATTCGGAAGTCCGATTATCCGATTATCCGATTAATCGGACTCGCATTTTCGAATCGGATAATCGAATCGGACTAACCCCCGCCAAACGAATCGGATAATCGCAATCGGACTGCCGAAAATTTAAAGCGATTTGCGATTAATCCAGGTCGACGTCGTCTTTATATTTTCGCAATAGCAGTTTCTTAATAAATTTTTCTATATTTTTCTCAAGTAAATATTTTTTCGCTTTATTCTATTCACACTTTAGTATTTTCTCTATAATATAATGCGCAAAATATCATGATTAATTATTAAATCATATAAATTATAATAAAAAGGTTATATTTTACAAGTATAAAGTTGGTATAATACGTGTTTAGTTCTGGTTTTTCGTACGCGTCTCATCGGTTAAGTGACGCGCCGCACCAGTTTAGAGCCAGTCGTCGTGAAAGGAAGTGTTGCTGCTGCTGCTAGGGCAAAAAAGCATTAAATTCCCTTTAAAAACATTGAAAATAGCTTTAAAAACATTGAATCGCTTTAAAAAATATCGAATCGCTTTTAAAAACTTTAATCGAAATCGGATAATCGGATAATCGCTAATCGGACTTAGATTTTTTGCCAACCGAATCGGATAATCGAATCGGACTTGACGAGCTGGCGAATCGGTAATCGCTAATCGGACTTCAATTTTTTCGAATCGCGCCCACCTCTGACACACACACACACACACACACACACACACACACACACACACACACACACACACAGCGCGTACGCGCGCGTGCTTGACTTAATTTACACCTCTCTGTATGAAGCGTGACTATTAATCCCTCACAGCTTGGTACGTGTGTTGATTGGACTGAATTATAAAGGCATTTTTCCGTTGTTTACGTCATGTTTGTTTCAGCGTTATTGGCAGGGGCCGGAACAGTGTTTAAGAGAGAGAGAGAGAGAGAGAGAGAGAGAGAGAGAGAGAGAGAGAGAGAGAGAGAGAGAGAGAGAGAGAGAGAGAGAGAGAGAGAGAGAGAGAGAGAGAGAGAGAGAGAGAGAGAGAGAGAGAAAAAAAAAATTACATAGATATTCTGACCACACGGAGCCTTGGATGCAAATGATGTGGTCTGTCCATAATCTTGAACAAACTACCTCCCGTTTTTTGTTAATGAATCCTTATCTTGTCTCGCCTTCCTCCCGCGTGTAATCTTTCCTTATCACCACCAGTACCTCCTCCATCACCTCGTCTGTTGTGATGGCACTGATGTATGTGTTCATTAATACACATCTACAAAGGACGCTAAGCAGATCAACTTCCTGTTAGTTAGTTATTGAGAGATAAGAATAAGCATCGCGGCTCACTGTATTGACTTCTGAAATATAAATTCATTCACATTGTATCGCTATATCATTCCTTGTAACTTGGCGGGTAAGCCACATACTCTCTTATACATCATTAGTTAATTTGATAAATACGCCACGCCCCTTCTGATTATTCAAAACACACTACTATTGTTGTTTTCCTGATGCACAAACGCTTAGGATTGCTGGTTGGCGGGCGGAAAGGACGGGGTTTAAGCGTCAATTTAAAACATGAACAACGCTTTGTATCTAGTCCTTGTCCTTTACCTTGTATTAGATAAGATAACGTGACCTTCGTAACAAGTAACAAGTGAAGGTATGAGGAAGAAGCATCATCCATAGTACTTGTGTGTGAAAATAAGGACCGTTGTCTTTCCCTTACCTTGAGAAAAATCTTAAGTGCAGAAGTAAATCATTTCACTCTTTTGAGCAATCTGCCTAATTTTTTCATCAACCTTTATTGACACTGTTATATAATCAAACACACTAACCACACGTGACCACATTGTGAAGTCTTTAAATGGATACACAAAACAAAGGCCACACAGCAGTGAGAATAGTTCATATACTTTTGGACTTTTTCTTGTTACATTCATCTTAGCAGGGTGTTAATTATATTCTATATGTTCATTCCACTCCGTTGCAACACTGCCTTGGAGCTGTGAAAGAGTCTGTGTATTCCAATAATCAGGAGAACAAAACTAGACAGGTCCACGTGTAGAACTTCTTCCTCTCTCGTGTTGCAGCAATGTGGCTGGAGGTGTTGGCGGTGGTGGTGGCGGTGGTGGTGCTGGCCTTGGGATACAGCAAGTACAAACACTCGTACTGGTCATCCAAGGGAGTGCCCACCGCGCCAGGACAACTACCATTTATGGGACACTTCGCAAACGTATTTAAGCCAAAGAATTGGCTGTATCATAATGAGGTAAGGTTTTCGTGGTGGTGGTGGCGGTAGTAGTAGTAGTAGTAGTAGTAGTAGTAGTAGTAGTAGTAAACTTATTAGTCCTAAAGTAAATATGCATTACGTTACATTACGATTTCAGACTGTAAATATACAATAGTAATCATATGATCCAAAATACCTTTATTGAAGGATTTCTCTCCTCCTGCAGCTGTACAGGAGTCATGGCGGTGACAAAATCCTGGGGATGTATGACCTTTTATCGCCGCGTCTTGTCCTGGGAGACCCTGAGTTAGTGAAAGCTGTCTTGATCAAGGACTTTGATCACTTCATGGATCGACGCACCTTAAACCTGACCGCAAAGCAGGACGAGATCTTCAACGAGATCCTCACCGTCACTAGTGGCGACCACTGGAAGGGCATCCGCTCAGTGCTGTCACCTTCCTTCACCTCAGGACGCTTGAAAAACATGTTCCCGTTAGTGGAAGACAAAGCAGACCAGCTGGTCGCTTACGTCAAACGAGAAATTATATCCGATTCTGCGCTTAAACTCAAAAAAACCTTCGGGTTATATACCTTAGAGGTTATTTCATCGTGCGCCTTCGGGGTGGAGACTAACACACTTGTAGATGGACACTCACTCTTCAGCCAGAAAGTAGAGGCGATGATGAAGCCGTCCACATGGAGAATGCTCAAGTTGGTTGGCTTTATGCTGGTGCCGTGGCTCTTCAGCTTTCTAAAAGTTAGTTTCATGTCAGGGGAAACATTCTTGAAGGAAGTAGTGGAGGAAACCATAAGGAAAAGAGAGCAAGGAGAGAAACGTGCTGACTTTCTCGATATCATGATGGAGGCGAGGGAAGACCAGAAGAACCCTAGCGCCAAGACACCTAAATATAGTATGTTGGTTTGCTCTCTCTCTCTCTCTCTCTCTCTCTCTCTCTCTCTCTCTCTCTCTCTCTCTCTCTCTCTCTCTCTCTCTCTCTCTCTCTCTCTCTCTCTCTCTCTCTCTCTCTCTCTCTCTCTCTCTCTCTCTCTTTTATTTGGTGTTTTATATCTCTACCAGTTGGTTATTCTATATATATGCTTTCTTTATTTTCTTTTTAATCTGACAGTTGCTATCTATCTTCATCGTCATTATCATTATTATTACCATTATCATTCTTATCATCATCCCATCATCATCATCATCATCATACTATTGTGTATATTGTTGTTGTCGTCGTTGCTACAATCTTTCATATCCTTTCCCTCAGAACTGGAGACCAAAACAGTGGTGGCCAATTCCTTCCTCTTCATCCTGGCTGGCTACGATACTACAGCCACTACTCTGTGTACCGTCGCTTTTATGCTCGCCCGCCACAAAACCTACCAGGATCAGGTACGGCAGGAGCTTCAAGACATCATTAAGGAACACGGAACACTCACTTACCAGTCTGTGATGGAAGCCAAGATGTTTGATGCTGTTATTTCAGGTACGATTCTGTATGAGTGATGTTCTTGTTGCTCTTATAACCACAAGTCCTCCTCCTCTTCCTCCTCCTCCTACTATTACTAGCTAATCTCTATATTTTTTTTCCAGAATCACTGCGAATGTATCCACCTGCCCATGTAACTGAACGGATGTGCACTAAGGCTTACAGGTGAGAGAGAGAAAAATAAAGAAGAAAACAAAATTGCATGAAATAATGTAACAACCGGTCCTCACACACTAACCACCACTTGCTTGTTCATCACTGTCACCCCAAACAGGTTCCCGGGCTCTGAATTCGACCTAGCGCCTAAGATTTATGTCTCTGTACCTATTTGGAGCCTACAACACGACCCTCGCTACTGGGACGCCCCGGGAACCTTCATGCCAGAACGATTCCTTCCCGAGAACAAGGACAAGATCGTCTCTGGAACTTATCTCCCGTTCGGTCTTGGTCCTCGAAACTGTATAGGTGAGGGAGGACACAACACAACCTTATATCTTTTAGTTGTAAGGTTGGGCAGATTGATTTATTTTTATTTTTATAGAGTTTTGACTTGATTATTGTGGTATGTTCTCTTTTTGAATTTTTTATTTATTTTTTTCATGTTATTGTCTTTCTGGATGATCTTGTTCTAATATTAATTTTTACTCTTCACACAAGTTCGTTTTCGGTCCTCTTACCTAGTCTTTTTTTTTTAGTGTTTATATCTTATCTCTCTGCATTTTCAAGTCTAGTATTAATTTCTATTAATTTAACTTACAATTGTTCAGTTATTTTAATCACTCTTTTTTTTTAAGTTAGTTATTTTCAAGTGACGGTGAACTTCAAACTTTTGTTATACTAATGATCCCCTTCCCTGCAACCCGCACCCACACGCTAAACATCCTAAATCTAACCGTCCTTCACCTAACCACATTTTCCCCTTTTTTCCATGTCTTTGTCACCCTCAGGCATGCGGTTCGCCCTCATGGAAACTAAACTCGCCCTCGCCAAGATCCTATTGAGTTTCGAGCTGAGTTGTGTGCCGGGAGAAGAGGAGCTGGAGTTCGATCCTGCACCGGGACTCTTGAGAGCAAAACTAGACACACGGCTGGTATTCAAACCCTTTAACTAGTGTGGGTGGCGTGGCGGGATGAGACGGAACGAGGCGAGATGAGGCTTAACACAGGACTTCATGCAACGCCTCTGTGTTTTCTGAGTAAACGCAGTGGATTTTGTTTTTGTTTGAATCGGAATGATGTAGTGTAGTTACTTGAGATCAAATTAGTGCACGCCTGGGTAACCTATAGTCATTGTAGAACACATGGAAGCAGCAGTGTGTGTATGTGTGTGTGTGTGTGTGGGGAACCAATATATTCCAGTAAACTTGTGATCAGTGAGGAAAATAAAATCTAGACCAGAAATAGATGTGCGAGCTTCGTGCAGGCAAATTCTAATCCTCCATTGTCTCTACTAAGGTGTATTGTTGTGTTTTGCTAACACACCAAACACACTCAACTATATAGAGATTTAAAATTTTTTTTTTTTTTTTTTTTTTTTTTTTAAGGCAGGAAATTAATGTAACATATACGCCAATAAGTAATTATCATAATCCTCTTGGCGCCACTTATTGCCTGTCGAGTCAAAACATAAACAATCATATTTTTTTCATCATTTCTTCAACAACTGTGAATGGGAGAAATAAAAACGAAAAATAAATAGAAAAACAAACAAACTACTGCTTATTTTATCATTTCCTCACCTGAATATTAAACAATGACGATTTAATATCTACAGGAGCGATCTGCATGTTTGGAATGGGAAGACAGAAGCTTGTATGCCACTTTGTTTGGGAAATTAGAGTTGATGTGATGTAAGTGTTAGGAACGTAAGTGTAAATGTGTTGGTGTTTTAGGTGTGTCAGTTGTTAGTGTTGTTGTTGCTGTTGTTGTTGTTGTTGTTGTTGTTGTTGTTGTTGTTGTTGTTGTTATTATTGTCTACCTCGTTAACTCGTATACTAAGTGTGTGTGTGTGTGTGTATATATATGTGTGTGTGCTATGTGAATTTGTTAATACCACACACACACACACACACACACACACACACACACACACACACACACACACACACACACACAGTTATGTAAGCCTGCTGGCAATAGTAGTGGTGGTGGTGGTGGTGGTGCACGTATAAACAAACAGAAATAAGAGGAAATTTGTAATCTGGCTCCGTGTTTGTGCGGAAGGAAAAGAATGATAAGGTTACACGCTATTTGTATTCTCTCTCTCTCTCTCTCTCTCTCTCTCTCTCTCTCTCTCTCTCTCTCTCTCTCTCTCTCTCTCTCTCTCTCTCTCTCTCTCTCTCTCTCTCTCTCTCTCTCTCTCTCCTTGCGTGATAAACATGCACAATATCGCTTAGGCTCCGAGGATGCATATTTTTTTTCTTCTGTTTTCAGTTTTTTCTTTTCTTTTTTCTTGTCTGAATAATCTTGTTCCTTTCTTCATTGTGTTCCTGCAGTGATTATGTAGAATTTTGTAGGAAGAATTTTTCATTATTGTGTCGATAAATATTTGAAAGTTTTACGTGTTGATTGATTTTTTTTGGGGGGTTCTGGTTTTCATGCATCGCTTAACTTGATGGAATTTGGTTTGAGATTTAGTTTTATTTTTTTTTATTTTTTTTCATCCCACGGGAAAGAAATAATGCGTAAATAAATTCCCTCTAAGAGACTTTGTTTTTTTAGGAACATTGAATAATTTGATTTGCTTTAAACTTTTTTTTTTTTTTTCTTCTTCTTTTGATGCTCAAATCATCTATTATTTACAGCTCTGCACTCAGAAATCTATTAAAACCGAACACTCACGAAACTAGATAATCATATTCCGGTTAAAATTTGACTGGATTAATTTACGCAAATGCACTATTACATACGCAAGTGATGGTAGGAAATTCGTATCCACATCCAATCTAAAACCAATATTTGTTGGAGAATACGAAACGCGAATATAATGGAAATGGTTCCCCTTTAAAGACTCATTCTACCAGCAGGAGGGAGAGCAAGTGGTGGTAGTCTGGTAGTGTGGTGGTGATTGTGGTGATTGTGGTGGTGCTGGTGGTGGTGACAGGAAGTAAGGCACCTCAAACGAAAATCTACAGGAAGTAATGATTGTTTGATATAGAGAGAAAAAACAGTAGTACCCTCGCTATGCTGATTCAGTGGCGGGATGGCGTCCTTAAGAGTGCAAGGACGGGGTGTATTCCTCCTTATCCTCCTCCTACAACTCCTTCAGGATACCACAAGAGGGGAAAAGAGGACAATCAGAGTTACAAACACCTCCTTAACACTATCTGACACCACTAAGTTCAAGGATTTGCTGTCCACGAGTGATTTATTCCTTATTTATGAGTTCCACGACATACAGAAACCGACACGTGGCCAAGATTACTACACCGTAAAAGCCACATTCTTACGTTCCTATTGCCATGAGCATAGTTACAATAACCTCAACATTAACTACCTTCCTAACAGTACTTATGCTAACCCGTTAAGCCTCCTTGTACACCTGTTTGTGGAGGAGATGCAGTACTTTGTGTTTTTGAATGCGACGCGAGATGATGGTGTGAGGGAGGCTAAGGATCTGTACAGCATCGTAGGTGTGATGAAGTATGACATTGACCTGATCGAGGATGTTGTGGAATTCTATCCTGGTGAGTGTGTGTGTGTGTGTGTGTGTGTGTGTGTGTGTGTGTGTGTGTGTGTGTGTGTGTGTGTGTGTGTGTGTGTGTGTGTGTGTGTGTGTGTGTGTGTGTGTGTGTGTGTGTGTGTGTGTGTGTGTGTGTGGATGTGTGGACGTGGGGGGGTGGAGGTATTTTTCACATACACAAAAAAATTTTATTTTTCATCTCGACTTACTCATCTTTCTTCTTTTTTTCTTTCTTTTTTATTATCTTCTAATTTTTTTTATGTATATTCTATTGTTTATATTTTTTTCTATTTTTTCTTTAGCTTGATTATTTTTATATTTCTTCTTCTCTTTCTGCTCCTCCTCCTCCTCCTCCTCCTCCTCCTCCTCCTCCTCCTCCTCCTACAAGCAGCAACATTCGTATTACAACATTGCAAAACTCATTACAACACATTTCTTTTTTTTTTCTTTTAACTTCAGGATGTTGGAAGCTGAACATGACCTTGAACACCTCCTCCATTATGTACACAGAGGTCATAGGTCAGGTCACGGCCTACCAGGTCGCTCCAGGCACAAAGGTCGAAATAACATGTTCCAGTGACCAGTTTGATTCCCATTTTGACTTTGAAGGTTATAATTTGACCTTGTCCTGTGTGAGTAAGGTCAGTTTGGAAATTCAATGCTCGTTTTCCTCTTTCTCTCTCTTTTTTTTTCCCCTCCCGCTTGTTTAGTTACGTTTTATTTGATTTACTTTCACTTTTCTCTATATATTTTTTGTTGGTCATGCATCAGTTATTTGGATGTGGGATGGATTTTAGATTGGTCTCACAGTTGAAAGATTCTCTCTCTCTCTCTCTCTCTCTCTCTCTCTCTCTCTCTCTCTCTCTCTCTCTCTCTCTCTCTCTCTCTCTCTCTCTCTCTCTCTCTCTCTCTCTCTCTCTCTCTCTCTCTCTCTCTCTCTCTCTCTCTCTCTCTCTCTCTCTCTCTCTCTCTCTCTCTCTCTCTCTCTCCTCTGCACTCTATTATTCCTTCTCCCGAACCAGATAAAGAATTCCACCAATGAGGAACAAGAACAGAGTGTGACGTCAGAGGTGGCAAAGTCGATCGTTGATAGGTGGAAGATAAACATGACGTCATACATATGCAGGTGTGACGTCACATGGCCCAAAGAATACAAGATCCTGGCTTCTCAGAGCATCACTGTCAGACATATTGGTGAGTAGTAGTAGTAATAATAGACGTAGTAGTAGTAGTAGTAGTAGTAGTAGTAGTAGTAGTAGTAGTAGTAGTAGTAATGGTGGTGGTAGTGGTAATGTTTATCATTTTACTGATGTTACTATTATTTTTTTCAGACATGAGCAAGGACCCAAATATCACTCTGACAACCACCTTTCCTACTAATGCCTCTTGCCCTTCTTCCTCCTCCTCCTCTTCCTCCTCCTCCTCCTCTTCCTACATCGCCTCTTTCACCTTTTGGGCCCATCCTGCTTCCCTCTTCACCTGGACACACCCTAACGGTAGGTAAAGCTATACTTTACTATTTCCATCAAGTACTTAGTGTTCGTGTAACTTTTTTTTTTTTCGTTTTTTTGACGATAATTATGTTTTTTTCTTTTTTGTGAAGCTTGTTTGTTACTTATGTAAATATAAATGGTTCCTTTAAATCACTTTGGCATCCCTGTCTGGAAGGTTTTAATTTAGAGCAAGAAGAAAAAAATTGAAATAAACTGCTCTTTTCCACGTAGATTACCAGCTTGAAGGGTGCGTGGAGGGGGGGGGGGGGTAGTATAGGAAGAAGATAAATTATTCCAAGCTATGTATGTTATTTTTTTTTATCATCACATACTCTGTTTTCAGGATCTGTTTTACAATATGGTATTTGCACCAATATCAGCAGGACGCCAACTCGATGCCAACACAAGGAATTGAATCTGGGTCCGAGGAAAAATTTTGGTGTCAGTGACGTTGGGATGTACACCTTGACCCTCAGCACACCCGGCTACTCAACACATTATATCAACACCTCGTTTTCTCCACTGTGTATGACGTTTTCTTCGTATTGTTGAGAGGGTGACTGCATTATTTCTATTATTGTTTGATATTAGTTACCAGTGTAGGGCTTATAAAGAAATGTTGACGTGTTGGGTAGTGCATCTTAATACTATTTGCATTTGGAATGTGTGTTGTGCTACTTCAAGACTTAAGACTTGAGGTATTATTATTATTATTATTATTATTATTATTATTATCATTATCATTATTATTATCATTATTACACTTTTTTTTTCATTATCATTTGCTTCCATTACTTGTGTTTACATTTCCAGGTCCTCCCGCGAACACCACTCTGTCTGTAGAAGGTACAATAGAGGGTTACGTCCTTCTCAACACCACCATCACCGCCTTCTGCAGCTCCTGGGGACACCCGCCGCCCTCCCTCACACTCACCACCACCTCCTGTATCAACACCACCTGCACAGAGGAACAGGTATCTTGACTGACTCTCTTATTCTCTCATTCTCTCACATTACATCATTTTTTTCTCTCTCTTTCTCTTTCTCTTTCTCTTTCTCTTTCTCTTTCTCTCTCATCCGTCTTTTCAATCTCCCTATATCCCACAATTTTCATCTTTCCTGCTCAGCCTTCACTCCAATGAAAAGTTAAACGCCTAACGTCAGACTAAAGTTCTATCCATTTGGTTGAGGCTTTACGTGCAGTGTTCGCTTCCTTCCTTGTCAACTGTCTTACTTTCCTTGTATTGACTCAGTTGTAGATTTCATGCGATATCTCCTTCAGACCAGAGTTGAGAACATTCATTATTTTGTTGAGTGTCTGTTCCTGTGCATGACTCCCAGTACATACACACCATTGAAAACACTTTGACTTGGCTCTTCAAACAAAAGTGTCGCATTATCAATCCCTAAAAAGGTTTGAGATCTTGCTAACTTGAAACCAACTTGCTTCCTATGTCTCCTCACTTAGTATCAAAGCTTTCTCGGTACAGCCAATTGACAGTCAGATTCATAATTTTGTGTTATATTTTCAGATCGAGACCGTGCTGGCGCCACACTCAGCGGTGCACGTGAGTAAGGAGTGGCAGGTTCATGTCGATTCACCTGCACTCGTAATGAACCTTACCTGTGTGGCGTCCAGTGGTGAGGGACAACCGGACTCCGCAAGCGTTCTCGTGTACGTCTCAGGTTAGCATCTGAGTATTGGTTTCAGTTGAGCTTCAGGATTCAGATGTCAGTTACTATTAAGGGAAAGGGGAAATTTAGGAGGACGTGAGGACCTGCTCGCTGCTGTACTGTTCATTTCAAAAGTGTTAAAGATGATGTCATATTATTCCCGATTGCCTAAGAAACAGATAATTGCCAATACCTACTCTTCCATTAATCTTATAAATTTTATCTTTTTTATTACTACCACTATATCTCCTTCTCCTTCTCCTCCTCCTCTTCCTCATCTAACCCCCCACCAGACGCCACATCCCTAACAGAGCACCAAGCCAGAGTCACACAGCATTATATAGAAGGCGACAACGTTACCCTTCCCTGTCACTTGAGTGTTGCGAAGGTGACCAGCCAGGGTACCCTTGCCGCCCCCTCACCTGACAACCTCACCTGGGCCGCTGCCTCTCAAGGGAACACGAGTCTGCCTTTGATACGTGAGTTATTCTTCTGTTTTGTTGACGTTGGTGCAAGAGTTTTCCCGTTGTGTGGAGGCGAGTTGTTTTTGTTGTTATTGTTGTTGTTGTTGTTGTTGTTGTTGTTGTTGTTGTTGACTTTCTTACTACTATCATTATTATTTTTTTATCATTATTCCTATTATTATTATCATCACTTATATCATTATCGCAATAAGAAAAGTTGGTTCTTACTCGTATATACCATGTTGTCCCTTGATGCTGTAATGGTAGTTTTCTCGCTTCATAAGGTTGTTTGTGGAGTGTTATCAGGAATTACGTTGTGTGTTTCATTACGATAACAAGTGTCCGGTGATGGAATGGAACCAGTGAATGAGTGAGTGAGTGGTTTGATCCGTGGCTTCATTAGTCAGCAGGCAGCTCGACTCACCTCCCAACTCCTTACATAAGAACATAAGAAATGAGGAGACTGCAAGAGGCCAGTTAATGATGTACACGAGGCAGTTCCTTGTCCCCCACCCTTGGAATAATCCAATATTTAGCCATCCCACCTGTCATACCTATCCATACTCTCATCCAACCGTCTTTTAAAGCTATCTATTGACTCACCACTTACTACGTGTCTACCAAGCCTATTCCAATCGTTCCTTCCATCTATGTAAGTCTTCCTTCATTCAGCCTCAGTGGCAGACGCTAAGTGTATATTAACTCACTTCCCTACTAACACCAACTCTCCTCTCCTTTACAGGCAGGGAGTCGTCCTACCTGCAGACTGTGGAGGTGTTGTTCTCACCTGTACAGACCACGGATGGGGGCGTGTACACCTGTCAACAAGGGGAACAGGTGGTGATGGTGGTTGAACTTATAATAACACGTGAGTCTCAGATTACGTGAAAGCTTTTTGATTATTTATATTTGTAATGATACTCTATTGATTCATGGGTGGATACATAGATGCATATAGATATACATATATACTACCTGCCTTCTTTCCCCTGTGTCATGGTTGCCGCCCCTAGCCATGAAGGAGCCTATGTGGATGACTGGTAATGAAACACGTAATTCTACCTTCCACCTCCACCCGCGTGAGACTCTGACCTTGGACTGCTTGGCGCTCGGTACTCCCACTCCTCATTACACGTGGACCAAGGTGAGTGTTTCAGCCTATCGCCTCTTGTCTGTTTCTGCGTCTGTCTGTTTCTGCGTCTGTCTGTTTCTGCGTCTGTCTGTTTCTGCGTCTGTCTGTTTCTGCGTCTGTCTGTTTCTGCGTCTGTCTGTTTCTGCGTCTGTCTGTTTCTGCGTCTAACTGTCTGTACATTTGTCTGTCTGTTCGTGTGTTTGTATGTATTTTTTTCTTTTCCTGTGCGGGGTCGTATTTTCACTCTCCTACGATGTCTGGTTTTATATCACCTAAGTACTGGAAGAGATATGAAGTAATCTCTCTCCGGGAAAGCAAAATAAGTATGAATGAATATTAATTATCTACATGACGGATATTATTTCTTGAATAAAAACAATCTACATATAATTCAATACAAAGCTTGTTGAACCTGTGACTAGATTACCTATGATAGAACCTTCATTAATATTCACGTAATCTTCCGTTGGTCCCTACAGACAGACAGACAGACAGACAAACAGACAGACAGACAGACAGACATCTCTAGTCATGAATAAATTATATACTAACCACCGTGACCCTCTTACTCAGCCATTTAATTACTTGTTCAAATATATCACTAATGTAAGAATAGTACACATTATTTACTCTTTTCAGAACGGGGAGAAAAAGGTAGAAGAAGAAGAGGAGGAGGAACAGGAGAAGAAAGACGAGCTATTACCTGAAGAAGACGCTGAAGGAGAAGGAAGAGGATTAGATAGGGGAAAAGACTCGCTCACAATACTGAAAGGCGGCGCTGAGGATGAGGGTGTGTACGTGTGTGAGGTGGAGAACAGGGCTGGGCGGCTCTTGGCGTGGTACAAGGTGGAGTATTCACACCCAACCCCTTCAACCCATGGTGAGTGACGTAGTGCTGATGCTGTAGTAGTAGTAGTTGTAATCGTAGTTGAAAATTTAGTAGTAATAGTAGTTTGTTTTTTTTCCTCAAGAACGAGATTAATATAAAAAAAAGTCTTATAAAACTTAATAAAAAGAACATGAAACCTTACATAATTAATTGCTGGATAGAAGTCGTTTCAATTGAAGAAGTTTTCATTAATTTGTGACTCGGTTGTAAAGCCTCCAACCCTCCCTTCCCTCACAGTTCCAAAGTTGATTGTGTCGCTGGCAGTGGTGGGCGTGTTGGTGGTGCTGTTGGCAGGGTGGTGTGTACGTAGCCAGGTGAGTGATACACACACACACACACACACACACACACACACACACACACACACACACACACACACACACACACACACACACACACACACACACACACACACACACACACACACACACACACACACACACACACACACACACACACACACACACACACACACACACACACACACACACACACACACACACATGGTCTTTCAATTATAACAAGTGGAGGTAAACAAAAGAAAAGTTAAATAATACGAACATGAAAACCCTAACGCATCGCTAAATGAGTTTCATCCATAATCATAAAACATTAAATAAGAAACGAGACGAAAAATAGCTTGTATTTGAATAGTTATAATAAATTCATAGTACTTAGCTATATATACATAACATAATTTCTCTATCTATTTATTTATCTATCTATATATCTATCTTTTAGTGGAGGACATACAAATACACGCTAAAGGCTGCCAAGGCGTGGAAGGAAGGTAATGTTGATGCTCTGAGCAAGTCCTTGAGCCTTCGTGAACAAGCTTACCTCCTTCCTCTCAAGCCCAAGTTTGAGATATCAAGGCACCAGATCACCTTTGGTACTGTCTTAGTCTTTTCGTGGATTTGATCTGTTTTCTTGTGATTTTCTTTTTATCATTATCATTTGCCTTGAGTAAAAAAATAAAGTATAAATAAATGTTTTGAGCTGTAATTTTACGCTATCAGATAAATATTTCATTCCTCAAACATTACCAGACAATTTTTTTCCGCTTACAGACATATTCTATCTATTATTCAAACTTTCACAGACAAAATATTGGGCTGCGGTGCTTTTGGGCGAGTGTACAGGGCGACGGTGAAGGATTTGAACCCAGGGGAGCCAAGCATGACCGTGGCTGTCAAGATGATTAGGGCGAGGAGCGACAAGACCCAGCTGTTGGCCCTTCAGTCTGAACTCAAAATCCTGATGCATATTGGCAAACACGTGAATATTGTCAACTTGATGGCGACCTGTACTAAAAACCTGCATAAGAAAGGTGTGTGTGCGTGTGTGTGCGTTTGTGTGTAAACTAGAAAACAACAACAAAAACTGTTTATGTATATCTCAGTAGCTCTTCAAACCTTTCCATCAATTTTTATTTTGCTCTTCATATTTTTGTATTCCTCTTCTTCTATCTCCTCCTCCATCTCCTTTATCAACCTCGTTCTTCATCACCCTCCTCTTTCTTCTAAATTATCACCCTCACCAGTTTCCCCTCACGTCCTTTCTTCCTCCTCCTCCTCCTCCTCCTCCTCCTTCACCTTCTCTTTCTCTTCATCCTCATCTTTATATTATTTCACAATTCTTCATCCTCACTACAAATCTCTCATCTTCCCCTCCTAGCCTCACCCCATAAGCCATTCCCTGCAGCCTCCCCATACCAGCATACTTTCTACAGCGTCATCTCTTCTCCCTCTAAACAGATCTTATGCTGGTGGTGGAGTACTGTCGTTTTGGGAACCTTCTTGATTACATGAGACGCAGTAGATCCGCTTTCATCAACCAGCTGTCAGAAAACGGGGAGGAGTTTTTATCAAGTCTTAGTCCCTCGTCAACTTTCTCCTGCAGTGGCTTTGAAGGGAATGAAGGGAGGTAAGGGAACAACTTTATCTCATATATAGAAGGTAACCTAACCTAACCTAACCTAATTTAATCTAATCTAACCTTAATTATCTAGAAGGGAAGATATGTTTGATTGAAAGTTGTAGAATTGATCACGAAAAACCACAACTATTTCTCCCTTCACGTTGCACAAGAAAGAAAGGAAGAGAGACGTTATCACTGACAGAAATATCACTATAATAATAAATGCTTTAAATAATCAATTTCTTGCTCTTATACCATCTCCCTGTCCTCTTTCACTCCCTCCATTCCTGCCTCCCAATCTCTCCTCCGTCCTTCTCGTCCCTCCGTCCAACCTACATCCGTTTCTCTCCGCAGTGGGAATAAAGTGTATATTACCGCAGACAGAGTGATTTTCCACGCAGGTACAGCGCACACCACCACCACCACCACCACCACCACTGTGAACTCAAGACAGGTGAGAAAGCCTAAACACACACACACACACACACACACACACACACACACACACACACACACACACACACACACACACACACACACACACACACACACACACACACACACACACACACACACACACACACACACACACACACACACACACACACACACACACACACACACACACACACACACACACACACACACACACACACACACAATGGTTATAATTTTCCATATACTTTTGTGTCAACTTTCTTAAGCACACACAGATAAAGGTGTGTTTAAATATATTTCTGCTCATTCCAATTGCACTCAGATGAAGGTCAAATTATTATTCTTGTATTTTTTTTATAGTCTAAGCAATTGTTATGTATCGTTTCCATTATATATATTTTTTTTATTACGTTAAGCAAGTGATAGCAAGTTTTTTTGTTAGTTAAGTTTTGTTATGGTAAGTCCCGAGCAATTAGAGTGAAACATATTGCCAATTATCTCATTTTTTATACCTACGACTTTATTATTATTTTTTCGTTCTTATTTGAGTTTTTTGAGTATTATTATTATTATCATTATTATTATTATCATCATTATCACTTCGTCTCCACTGCAGGTTCTTCTTCCTCACCCCGGGTCAGGTCAAGGCCAGGTGACCCATCTCTCCGCAGCCAACACCCACCTTGGCTCGGACATGACCTGCCACACTCTAAGTATACTTGTCTTTATTAGTGTTCATGTTGCCTTTCTTATTCCTGCTGTGATTATTATTTTTTCAATGGGTAATTTTAGTCAACGTCAAGTAAAAAAGTCAAGGATCTTAACTTCATTTAACAAGCAGTCAACGTAAGATGTAAACAAATACAACTTGTCTGCACTTAACGTCAATAAACTCCTTTAAACTCAAACTCAACTACCATCTCCAACAAGGTTATATGACCCAACCTATTGCTAACTTTCACTATATATTGCTTCTGACTTATTAAATTGTGATTATATATGCATTAGATAGCATTTATAACACAGTAAGGACATATATCACCTCGTTTGTACCCTGTGGTGTGATATCTCGATGTCATTCTCACAGTCATGGACACACACAATTTGGAAGGCCCCAGTCTGCCTTACGCCCACGAGGATCTGTCACGCCCATTGTGCTCCCGTGACCTCCTCTGCTGGGGCTTCCAAGTGGCTAGGGGCATGGACTTTCTTGCCTACAGGAAGGTCAGTTAAGGTCATGTTATATGTTTTGTTTTTTTCATGTAAAGAAAGTGTGGTTTTGAGAGAAATTTTTTTATTTTTCTATTGATGTGTGGAGGAATTTTTTTTTTTTACGGCTTTCATGTTCTTTCTTGTTTATTATTTGCTATCCCACCACACACACACACACACACACACACACACACACACACACACACACACACACACACACACACACACACACACACACACACGTACACACACACGTACACAGGTGCTGCACGGTGACCTAGCAGCACGGAATGTTCTCCTGACGGACGGTAACCTGGTGAAGATCAGTGACTTTGGACTCTCGAAGGACATCTACAAATACAACAATTACAAGAAAGACAAAAATGTAAGTGTTTAATTAAAACAAAACTAACATTGTCTGTATGTTAGTGTTGGACATTTAAGATATTGTATAATGTAATAAGGAAAGTATGAAATCATGGGATGCAAATGTAATTAAAGATACCAGGATAACATGGGATATTGTATGCTAAGGAATTAATGTAAAGAATAACGACAATACATGAAAAAACATATATTGATACGGTTATATTAGATATATGAAAACTGAAAAAAATACATATATTTGCAGAATGAAAGAAACGGTTATTATGTTACATGGAAATGAATGATTATAAAACTTGTACGTATCCTTAAAATGGTAGATACTTATAAAAGTATGTAAGTCCACGTAAACATCATCTACACACATACCATTGAAAATATCCAACTTTCATAGCTAACTCAACTAAACCTTCTTCTTGGTATGGGTGTAGTCTCCGCTCCCCGTCAAGTGGATGTCTGTGGAGGCGCTGAGGGACGGTATCTTCTCCACGCAGAGTGATGTGTGGGCCTACGGCGTGGTGCTGTGGGAAATATTCAGGTGAGTCACGACCTGGGCGCCAATGGGGGAGGGAAGGAAGGTTTGTCATTATAGTAATCAGGAAAATAAGGCCAGATTCGTGTTCAACATAATCAAAAACCTCTTTGCACCAATTTTCATGAGATTCGAAGATGTGAAAATTTTAATGAAATTTTGTAGGGTACACCCTAAGAGTGTTTGACATAAATCACATATTTTGAAATAACTCGAAATGTATGGGGTTTATGTAAAAAACGTATAGAATATAAAACAATGAGCAAGAGACGCCCGTTCTATTGAGCTATAGTAATATGAAATTTCGATGTAATTATAGATGTAAAAGTGTAAAGTATTTTGCATTCATTTCTTTCACATAATTTATATTTTCTTCATAACTATTAAAGTTATTAGAAAATTGGTGACACTATGAGATAGACATTATCAACCTCCATAACCTTACTTCTATATAATATTCCTGTAGGACTAATATTTACGTAGTAAAATGGGATAAACTTTTTCGACCTCAATTCTGGTGGAATTTACGGGCCACAAAATGGAAAATCCAAATATTCTAGTAATGACAAAACTGATTCCAGATTCATGATCAGCATGACCGAGAACCCCTTGGTAACACTTTTCATGAGTTGTGTTGAAGTATTAACATTCTCCATGAAGAACTGTGGTGAACTAGCACTAGAATGGGTTTGTAGTTATGGTGATGGTGTCCTTCCCACAGCCTGGGCCAGTGTCCCTTCCCTGGTGTGTCTGTGGATGAGGGGTTCATCAAGGCCCTCGAGACTGGACACAGGATGGAACGACCGAACTACAGCACACGATCACTGTAAGCCAATCAAAGAACGGATTTTTTATTTTTTATTTTTATTTTTTTATTTTATTTTTTATTTTGTACTATACAGCATCTTCATCCTTTTCGTATTCTTCTTCAACCACCTCGTTTTTTCTTAGTTTCGGTTTCTATTACTTAAGCTCTATTCTCTCCATGTTTTTCTTCATCCACCTAGCTTTCCCCTCGTCCCATCCCCGCCCTTCTGCTGCAGGTACCAGGTGATGATGGACTGCTGGGATACTGCACCGGAGACCAGACCTTCCTTCAGCACCCTTGAAGGTAGACTCAGCAAGATGCTCTCCGCCGGGGATAGCAAGGTGAGGCTGCTTCAATAACTAGTCCTTCTCGCGTCCCCTTGAGTGAGTGTGTGATGTGTAGTGACAGGAGGTAGATGGATAGTAGTAAGCAGTACTATAGTCCTCTTCATTTGCAGACATCCCCAATTCACTCCAAGAGAGAAAGCATATACCTTCCTCTCTTCATCTTCGTCTATTATAACTTCCTTGCAATATTAACTCCATACCGTAACGCAAGGCTCATAACAATAGCACACATCAAGGCAAATAAGAGTACTGGTAAATATGTAAATCCACAAGAACAGGGAAAGTACCGTAAGATGAACCTGTCTACCCTTACCTCTAATGTAACTACCTTTCCCACGTCTCCTCCCGCCATACCAGTACTACAAAGACCTGCAGAAGGCGGTGGAGGAGAAGGAGGCTGAGGACAAGGAGCAAGATTCCACCTACATCAACATGGTCTGCAACATAGACTACGCCAACCTCATACAGGCCCAAGATGACACCCCCGTGGAAGGTGAAGCCTCGGATGACTATGTTAAGATAGATAGTAGCACATCATCACCCCCAGAAGCCCCAAAGATGAGCGTTCAGTGCGTGTTGAATAAAGGCTACGTATCTTTGTCCAGCGCGGAGAGCTTGATGGTGGGTAGCGGCAAGGAGCGTGTCTCTCCAACAGGTCTTGGAGCCACGGGTGAGGAAACGGAAGAGGAAGGACAGGCTTTGTTGTGTCTATAATGTGATTTGTGCCTCTTGATCCCCTATCACTCCCCTAACGCATTCCCTTCACCTTCTGCCGAGTACTACAGCCTCAAAGTACATGTAACTCTAAAGATAACAAACTCACACACAAACGGCAGGAGGTAATTGTCTTATCTCGGCGTAATAGTATGTTAGTTTGCTTCTAGTATTAAGGGAGAAGGGTGTTAGGCGCTTGGCCACAGTGCTCACCTCCGTCTCATCACACCTAATAAATATCTCGATAAAAGACAGAGATACAATATTGGATGAGTGAATAACAAACGAAATAAAGAAAACACTAAATACAATGAGTGAAATAGTATGGCAGTGCATGTGACCAAACGAAGTGATCCAATTAAGATATGTGAGATCCATGTTTATTTTCAGTGTTTGTGGTGATTAAATGAGTCTCTATATCACCAGTGTCTTGATGCCTGTCTTTATAACGCTGACAGACCGCTAGCACTTCAAGTCTCTAATCTGGGGGTCATGGGTCGAAACACAGGACGGAGCAATCAGTGTTCAACCCACCCAGCTGCTTCTCTTTCCGTGCCTGTTGGTCAAGGAAGATTAACTGTCCTGCCCAGCGTGTCACATTCAGCCTTGTGCCCCTAAGGTAGAGAACTCTTCCAGATTACTACTGCACAGACTAAGGAGACGGTGTTGAGCCCTGAGGTAACGTGCAGTTTAACGTATATTTCTTATTCAGCACTGTTAGTTACTATTGAATCACAGGCTAGGTAAAGGTATTCAGAAACTGGTAAGAGTTTTAATTTAATTGTTGTATGACTCGTGTTATAGTTATGTTTGAGTAATCTTAGTATTGCCAAGATTTGTGATGTTAAAAAGTTTTATTGATTAAATTGATTGCATTGATTAGTTGTTTTGAGTTTGAAATCAATGTTCATTAATGTTCATCAATTTTAATGTGTATCGTATGTTAAGAAGCTAGTTTCGGCGTCAAAACTTGATCCTCTACTAAAAATAATAGGATCACATGAGACGTGGGTGAGGTATCTTATATGCAAAAGACGGTATGAATTATGTTCGCTATGATTAATGAAACAGACGTACAAAGGAGTACAATAGTAGAGTATATGTCTATATGTGTGTGTGTGTGTGTGTGTGTGTGTGTGTGTGTGTGTGTGTGTGTGTGTGTGTGTGTGTGTGTGTGTGTGTGTGTGTGTGTGTGTGTGTGTGTGTGTATGTGTATGTGTGTGTGTGTGTGTGTGTGTGTGTGTGTGTGTGTGTGTGTGTGTGTGTGTGTGTGTGTGTGTGTGTGTGTGTGTGTAAATTGGCGGGATGTTTGCGCGGGCTTTCCTTGAGGCACGCCACTGTGTAGCATCACCTGCTATTTTGCTTTAACAAGTTTCCAGAAGTTGAAATATATCGCATGGTATTGTTACGAAAGGGTGGGGGGTGGATGCTTATATCTATGTGTGTGTGTGTGTGTGTGTGTGTGTGTGTGTGTGTGTGTGTGTGTGTGTGTGTGTGTGTGTATATATATATATATATATATATATATATATATATATATATATATATATATATATATATATATATATATATATATATGTGGAAATTGGCGGGAAGTTTGCGCGGGCTTTTCTTGGAGTGCCACAGGCACTGTGTAGCGTCGCCCGGGACCAGTCAGGCCTCCTTAATAACTCTGTACAGATGTGACTCTAAGCTCTTAGCTCTCGTGTTTCCGTGTGCTTGCATGCGAGGAAGTGGTGGTTGTGGTGGAATTAGTGGTATCACTTTGTGAGGAGTGAAGACGAGGAGTGTATAAGCTGCCAGTATAACTTGTTATGAAATAAGTGTTGAGAAGGAACACATCTTTCCTTCTCCATCCAAGTGTTCTGTGCCCGCCCGTGATTTATTGTTCGCCGAGCCTCCAACCCAAGGATCTTATACAGATGCATATTAATATATTGGTACAACAGCTTCACTAGAAATATTCACCGCTGCACACCGTTGTAATGTAAGTGTTTTAAAACATTGAACATTTTATATAATGACCAAGAGATATGTTAGGTTAGGTTAGGTTAGGTTAGGTCGCTACCACACGAATTGTTTACAGTTTCATCCAGCCTGTTTCTCATATCATACACACTTTGCTTCCTTCTGCTATTATTCCATCAGTATATACAACTATTCACCTCTATCAACTTATCCGAGGTCTGAAAAGTAAATCCCTTCCCATATAACTACCTCCATGAGATTTTTCTTACCTTTCCTTGACCTATCAATACCATTCAAGTGTTTTTTACTCCTTACTCCTAGCCATTCTTCTTTCCTTTCTCTTCCACACACCAATTCCTTTCACTTTTGCACACATCCGTAATTCCATTCCTCATAACATCTTTCGCAAGCATTACCCATTTTTTCATCCACATTTACACTTTAATTGAATCTTTCATTCGCTTTCGGTACATTTTCCATTCATAAAACCCCCTTTTGACGTGATGCATTATGGGATTACCACCGAAAATATGACGAAAATGACACCGTGGTATAATCATTGACCTATCTAATAAATATACAAATGGTAATGGTAGAAAATCAAACTAAAGCGCCGTAATAAAACAAAATAAAACAAGAAATCTGAAAAGCGCGCCATAACCGGCAAACAAAAATAATTACACATCATATAGTACCCAACGCTGAAAATCCAACGGTAAAAATCTCACCTAACAAATCCAATTAATTAATGTACTCTAAGGTATTACAGTAACTCAATATTGACGCGTAGCACGTAAACAGAACCTCAGAGAACCAACCAGTCAGTCCTCCATTGGCAGAATTGGTCAACAACTCAACATGTCTGACCTGTGGCCGAGGCTGTCAGAAGAAAAAGACTAGTGAGAGAGAGAAAAAAAGACAGGTTAGGCCCAACCTTCCTTGTACTCGCCATGACCTAGTAGATAAAGGTCAGGACGGAGTGCATTGCTTTCTTTTTTTTTCGTCCGCGGTTCTCCGAGGATAAGAGATGGAAAGCCTTACCTTCACTGACAACGAGACCAAATATTACGGGGATTTATTTACACATTTGGACACTGAAGGATCTGGCGTCATTCCTGTCAATCAAGTCCATGAATTCCTAAGGGCGTCCAAGTTGTCCCCGGAGGTTCTGGCCCAGGTAATGTTGCTGTACCTTTCAAGTTTATTAAGTAATGGTCCCGTTTTAATAGGTGTTTAACTTGCCTGGTTTTCCTTACGTGTTTGTCTACCTGACATACAGGGATATTACAGTATATTAATTTTTTTTTCATTACATTGATTCTTAGTGTTTTTTTGGGTTCCTAACATCATGTAGTTAATTGTTAAATACGGCATTACCTAGGAATTTTTTTTTATGCCTAAATCAATCTAACCTAACTGCCACATACTAGGTTAGGTTACGTTAGGAAAATTGCAACGGTAATGATGTATATAGTAATTAAGTATATGATGTTAGGAACTCAAAAAACAGCCATGGGAATGTTTGCAATTAAGAATAACATTAAACTATTTTATATTCTTCCAACCTAACTTTTAACACTTCCCTCAACTTTTACTTAACTCTCTAATCTATGTATCCTGTTGATCTCTTGACTTTTTATTTATTTATTTATTTAAATGATGTTAGTTTTGAATGTATCTGTTTGTTAAGGTTTGTATTTAGGAATATTTCTACTCGTCATCCATTATTATGCTATATGTATTGCATCTGTTTTATTTATTAGTGTGTTAGTTATGAGTGTTTATATATGCTTTCATCAGAGTGTTTCTTAGTCTGTTTGTGCTAATGTGGTATTCACACAATCAGCTGTATTCTTATAGGATGAGAAGGGGTTGGAAGCTTGAAAGCCTTATTGAAATTATATGGGAAATGGAATTTGAAAAAATAATGGAGTGTAATGGAATTTAGGAAAAACAAGAGAAGGCATAGGGGTGTTTATTGAATGGGGAAGGCAGTGCTTACAGGTACGGCAGCTGACATGCTTAGTTTTTGGGTAATATAATATAAAAAGCTTATACAATCAAACCAAGCCGTACCTAACATAACCTAACATAGCCTAATCCAACCATAACTTAACGAGTGCCGTATCCTCATAGTGCTTCCTTATAAATACGGCACATGCCTAACTTTTGGGTAAAAAGCTTATATAACCGAACCTAACCAAACCAAACTGTACCTAACATAACATAATCAACCTTACATAACTTGAAAGATGCTATACCAGATAAATAGTAAGGCACAGGCCATCGGAATAGCAGATAAATAGTGGATGACAACGCGGTATGACTGCCGTGTCTCTAAGCACTTCGTAGATAAAATTACGGGTGAAACCTATAATATGTTGAGGAATATATGGGTGTCTTACCTGTTTTTGCTAATGATGTAGTAATCTTTGCTGAGTTGTTGGAGGTCCTGGTGATAGCTCTTGAAGCACTGCGAAGCCCTTTTGGAGGCTTGCTAGATGAAACAGTACAGTCTATTCATGCATGTGGTGAGGACATTGATATCTTGGACAGCTTGAAATAACTTGGTAGTGTGGTCTATAACAATGGTGAGTCACGTCAAGAAGTGTTACGGCAGATTGGCTACAATTGGAACGAGTATCTGGCGTTGTCAGTACCTGTACAGACGACAAATATTTTAATCTACAAATTACTGGTGACCCCTGTCTTACTGTACAGCTGTGAGACATGGACACTGAACACTGATCTGAGGAGGCATATCCATGTGTTTGGTAATAAATGTCTTCACAGTATCGTTGGAATGACTTTGTGTCAAATCAGTGACTGCTCCGTGAGACTAAATCAAGGCCTATTACCACCATAGTTCACCAACGTCAACTCCGGCTATATGGGCACATGGCACTGTGGCACGTTACCCAGAAGGTGATCCTGCTTCTCGGGTTGTTTCTAAAAGGATAACTCGGAGTGGAGGAGGCCAAGGGGGTGGACACTAAGTTGATGGCTGGGCAAGTTGATGCTTCCTGTTGGGAGTTACTTAGTATGGGAAGATGGCTTGCAGGGGGACTTGCACGGTGTGGTAATAATAATAATAATAATAATAATGATAATGATAATAATGGTGTGTTCCTTCCTTACCTTCATACAACCAGTAGTCTTGGTTCAGAATGGAGATG
>JAXIVD010000824.1:100000-112500 GCA_036785275.1 Cancer borealis
ACTCTTCTGTAGGGATGAAAGGAAAGAAGAAATCACACTTCTAGGTACGTGAAGCTGTAGTAGTTTGAGTGTTAATCTTAGTACAAAACAATATGCCATTTAATCTCTATTCTACTACTGGTCTATAATTCAGTTGTTATGGTTTGTTTCCATTTTTTGAAGAATTAGCATATATATCAAATTATTTTTCCATTCTTTAGGGACTTTTTGTGTTTTCAGAAAGCACTGAATTATTTGATGAATTGGCTCAGGTGTTTCTTGTCTTCATTCTTATAAGATGTATTCCCCATCTGGTTGTATTGCCCTCCTCTCATGTGCGTGTGTGTATACCTAGTTGTAGTAGTATACATGGCCTGAGCTACACTCGTGGGGTCCTGTGTACACATCTATATTTGTCCAGTATTTCCTTCACTTGATGTACATTCTTTGCTATTATCACCTCTTCCTTCAGTCCATTCCATGTATCTATACTTCTTTGGGAGACACACTACTTGTAACTGTTGTAATTAATGTACCTCTGTTGTCTTCTCTCTCTCCTCTCTCTCTCTTTCTCTCTCTCTCCTGACCACCACCTCTCCCTCCCTCCACAGATCGGCCAGTTGTGTGGTGGTGTGGGACAGGGCTGGTACGGACGCAAGGAGCTGTTTGTGGCTCTTAAGTTTGTGGCAGCGGCCCAGAGAGGACTGCCAGTGAGGGCTGAGTCTTTATCGCTTGGGGTGGATCTACCACTACCACGCCTGCACACTAATAACAACACACACTATGGTATTGACGTGCGTGTGTGTGTGTGTGTGTGTGAAGGCTATAAATATGTCTCCTTAATATATTATTTCTTAACGGTAAATCAATAAAAATACAGTTGAGTTTGTCAGAAAGGAATGATAAGTTTAATTAAGTGTTCATTTTATTTAAAGATTGTATATATAGAGAGAGGCATGAGTGAAGGTTGTGTTAAGACGTATATCAAGTTTAAGTGTAAATAAACAGTTAATGTGAAGGAATTTTTTATGCATGTATGTATGTTTCTTCATTACTAGACAATATACTACTACTACTACTACACCTCTGACCTTTTACCATTTTTTATGACCTTTCACCTCGTCTCATTTAACCTTTAACCTCTGAACTCTTGGAGACATTATCTTACCTGTCTTCTATTTAACCTAGCATGACACAACTACCTCTCTCTCTCTTTCTCTCTCTCTCTCTCTCTCATGCTTAACCTGACCTGACCTGACCTGCTGTGACCCTGTGTTGTGCCTTACAGAGAATAATGTTGCCTTTACCACCAAGGACAACTGTACCTCAAGTCCTGATCTGATCCAACTCAGTGACTCCGACTGTAACACTTCGCAGGTCAGTGTGAATTCTCTCTCTCTCTCTCTCTCTCTCTCTCTCTCTCTCTCTCTCTCTCTCTCTCTCTCTCTCTCTCTCTCTCTCTCTCTCTCTCTCATTATTATGTGTCTGTATGTCTGTAACTCTCTCGCTCTCTCTAGTCTGTTCAGTTTCATGTATTATGCATGTTTAATTTTGTCTTAATTATTATTATTATTATTATTATTATTATTATTATTATTATTATTATTATTAGAAGGAAGCTTTGTATTATTATTTCTTTCTTTTTTAACTCTTTTTATAACTTTTATCTTACTTTTAAGGTTAGGTTAGATTAGGTAAGGTAAGGTAAGGTTTGGTTAGGTTAGGTAAGGTTAGGTTAGGTTAGGTTAGGTTAGGTTAGGTTAGGTATGGTTAGGTTTGGTAAGGTTTGGTAAGGTTAGGTTAGGTTAGGTTAGGTTAGGTTAGGTTAGGTATGGTTAGGTTTGGTAAGGTTAGGTTAGGTTAGGTAAGGTTAGGTAAGGTTAGGTTAGGTTAGGTAAGGTTAGGTTAGGTTAGGTTTGGTTTGGTTTGGTTTGGTAAGGTTAGGTAAGGTTAGGTTAGGTTAGGTAAGGTAAGGTTAGGTTAGGTTTGGTAAGGTTAGGTTAGGTAAGGTTAGGTTAGGTTAGGTTAGGTATGGTAAGGTTAGGTTAGGTTAGGTTAGGTTAGGTAAGGTAAGGTAAGGTTAAATGTAGTTAGGTTTGGTAAGGTTAGATGTAGTTAGGTTAGTATAATATCCTTCATCCACCTCCAGATGGTTGATGGTGGTTACCGGATGATGGAGAGTGAAGATGGGGAGGGAGGGGATGAGCGGATGAGTGATCCCTCCGGCCGGATGGTGTCTCATTCCACCTCAGTCTCATCACCCGCCTCAGACTCACCCACACCCACCAACAGTGTGCACGAGAAAACCTGGAACCAGACGCACACACACTGGCATGGACTGAGTGAGTGTGTGTATATGTGTATGTTATTTTTTTACCAATATATGAATAAATTGGGATGTAAGTATAGATATAGGAATGCAAACAGTATTTTTAATCAGTGTTAATTCGCTTACAGTTCAAGATATAAAAATCGAATACAGTACTCAAGTTTTGCTGTACTATATAAATCTCTGCCTATTTCCCTATTTCCTATGCAACACCCCAGACAACACTGTGATCTCCTTTACTACTACTACTACTACTACCACTACCACCACTTACAGTAAATGATGAGCACCGACAACTACTAGGGACAGAGGAGGATTCATCGGAGGGTCGGTCATCAGGGGAGGAGTACAATGTATGGAGCATCACAGAAGAACAGCGGAACTATTACACAGAACAGTTCCGCTCCATGCAGCCTGACCTCACCTCCCTCCTCTCAGGCACTGTGGCCAAAGAATTTTTTGAGAAGTCTAAGTTACCTGTGAATGAGCTGAGTAAGATTTGGTGAGTGTAGGTGTTGAGATTCGTGTATGTGTGTAGGTTAGTTAGGTTGGTGACGTGTATTTATGTGTGGGTATATATATGTGTTTTTCTGGGTGTTCTGTTTATTTTATTTATTTATTTTATACCACTAACAGCCACTTTTTCTTTCCTCTCAAACCTCCTTCCATTCCTTACTCCTGTTATGCAATTGTCACTATCCTTGTACCACCCCCAACAGGCAACTCTCAGACGTGACCCGGGATGGTTCACTGTCCCTGCAGGAGTTTTACACAGCCATGCATCTAGTTGTGCTGCGGAGGAACAACATTGAACTGCCCGAAACACTGCCGCCCTCACTCTATCCGGAGCTGCTGGTGAGAGAGGAGGAGGAGGAGAAGGAGGGAGGAGGGAATAGAAGGAGGAGGAGGAGGGGGAGGAATAGGAGAAGGAGTATATTAATGACATCGTTTCTTCCTATTATGAGACGTGATGTATAGGATTATTATAGGAGATCAAACTTACCTTGAACCCTAAATACTCCTTATCTCGGGGCGAAGGAGGTGAATGAGAGGAGTGTGCGTGTATGTGCGCGTGGGTGTGTGTATGTATGTTTTGTCTTGGTTACTGTAGAGGGATAACAACCTGGTATATAGATAAATAGATAGAATTTTGACTCCTACTAATTGCTTTTTTTTTTTTTTTTGCCTCAGAGGAAAAGCAGCAGCAGTGGGGCGGAAGGAGGTAACTCTGGTGCTTCTGGGAACTCCTCAGTGGGGCCGGGCGGGGGAGGGGCAGCCGTGACGGATGGGGAGGCAGGGGGGACCAAGGCCACCCCGGATCCCCTCTCGCCCTCCAGGAACAAAGAGGTGAGAGAGGTGTGTGTGGTGTGTGGTTGGTTTGTGGTGGAAGGCTAGGTAGGGTAAGGTGTGTTGTTTTGTAATCCACTTGTAATTCCACTTGTGTTCTCTCCTTCCTCTTCCATTTTCCACATTGATTCCCTGGTTTGCCTCCACAGTGGACCAAGTTTGTGGACTCTCCCACCAGCACACTCTCCTCGCCGGGACTCAAGCCAGTTAACTTTGACTTCCAGAAATCAGCACTGGAACAGGTGAGTAAGTGAGTGAGTGAGGGTGTGTTGTAGTGAGTGAGTGTGTGGGTAACTGATCAGTGAGTCTGTTTGGATACTTTGCAATGCATGTGCCAAGGAGATAATCTTTCTTTCCTATATATAATTTCTTTTATATTATGTTTTCTTAAGTTTGAAAAATTCATGATGATTCTTTTTCATTATAAAATTTTTCTTTTACCTTTTATATTTCTAACTCATGGAAAATATGGTATAATATTTTTTTATCTAATCATCCTAAACCATTATTTGTTGTGCAGGACCCCAAGATCCTTCACCCCAAGGCCGTCAGACTCACCCCAGAGTCTAAAAGGTTGGAGGTGACAGATGTTGAAGGACCGGCATCCTTTAGTCCTGAGTCTGGCATCACCTCTGACCTCACCACCAGTGCACCGGCCCCTGCCTCCAGTGAGCTGCAGCCTGCCTCCACCAGTGCCCCTACAGGCCCTGCATCATCCCAGGGCAGCCCCAAGAAGACACAGGAGGGACAGGACATTAAGCCCATCCAAAGACCCTTGCCCAGGAAACCCACAGGTGAGCCTTACCTGCAGGATCTTGGTGTAAGGAGGAACAGATCACCTCACAAAGGATATTGATTTTGTATAACTTTTTAGACTGTTTTGAAACTTAACCTTTGTCCTAAGAATAATGTTAAATCGGAGATCTTACAGCCTATCTCTCTTTTCCCTCTCTCCCCCCGTACCCAGCAGGCTCAACAACAGGAGTGCTCCCCCCACCCCCCCAAGCTGCCGTCACCACCCCCCCTGACGATGCTGGGTAAGTAGCATTGCAGTATTGAATTGTATATACACTAAAACATCTATAATTTAACTTAATTGTGTGGAGACCCGGGTCGAATTAGCCAAAAGTCCAAATTATCGAATCATTACCTCTCCACACAATAAGAATTCACTACAACATGTCAATATAAACATCAGATAACTATTAACACAATTTATAATGCACAAACAAGCAAGATATTCCTAACTCTAAAAAGGCTCCTTGTTCTACTTATAACAAGAAGAATGAGTGAGTGTAATTCATCTCTATTACCTTCTATTATCCTGTTATTCACTCCTTACTTTGCTTTACTCACCCTGCAGGATGTTTGGTCCCATCAGCCTGCCCAGCCTCCCCTCAGGACCCATACCTGCTGGCACTAAGAAGGAGGCACCACCACCGCCACCGCCTCGCCCCGCCCGCACACACACACGCTCATCCTCCCTCGACCTCAATAAATTCAGTGAGGTTTTGAGTATTTTATTGTTGCTTAGGATTTGTTTTATGTGTGGTTGTGTTTTTATCTTAACTTAACCTAACTTAACGTAATCTAATCTAGTCGGGTGTTTGTCTGTGTTTCAGGTCGGAGCAGTTTTCTGGGTGCTCCCCCCGCTGTGCCTCCCCGGGCCTCTCCAGGAGCTGTGAGTTTGATAGACAGATGTAACAAAGTAGAATGAGTTGCATAAGAAAAAGAAAAATAATTACCACAAATTTTCCATCCCACACATCGAAAAAAATAAAAAAATAAATTGCAAATGGATATGTAGGCGTGTGAGATACAGATAGATAGAAACATATATAAATAGATGTTGGTAAAGACACTTCCCTCACCCTTACGTCATCCCCCTTCGCACAGACCTCACCCAAGAAGCTCATTTACCAGAAGAGTGACGGAGACATGACTGGTGTTGAGGGTGGTGTTGGGGGCAGCCAAGGGGGAGGTGATGCTATCTTCCCCCTCGACACCAGGCCACCCATGGAACGAGCCAGAACCTCGGCTTTTGAGGTGTACCGTAAACCCCACCAAGGTAAGAAGGTTGTGTTAGGTTGTGAGTGTAGTGTTGTAATGGTTGTTAATTTGTGTGTATTTATAAACATTGTGATTATAGGGAGGTGAAACTTTTTGTGCAGAGTATTCTTTTGGTAGTAACATTGCGTGTGTATGTATTCGGTTTGTGCGCGTGTGTGTGCGTGTGGGAGGGTTTGGCGGGTATAGGTGTGGGATTAGTGAAGAAAAAGGACCCAGGAATAACGGAAAATATTACAGATCTTTTTCATCAGCAGAATTTGGTTCAGCTTTTGAGCGAGTGAGTGGCCAGAGGGTTGGGGAAGAAGAGGAGAGGACACGCCACCTGTCTACTGGAGCAAGGTAAGAATGAGACTCACTCCTCAACAGCCTCTTCTTTCCTATTGTTTCTGGTGTAAAATGTTATCATCTGCTACAAAAGTTTTCATTGTCAAAATACAAGTACATTCATAGTTTCATTGTAGTGATAGAAGTATTAAATGATGTTCAAGGTGAGATAGAAGGTTTTTGATATATTTTTTCTTCAATAAATTAACTTATTTATCTAAGCTAAATGTGAGGAGCCTGCTACAGTGTATATATATAACATTTGTATACTTTTCAACATTGCCATTAAATTATACATCTTAATCCATATCCATTCGTGAAACTCATAACATTGAATTTTTCTTTCTTCCCGTCTCATACAAACAGTGATGCATCTGTTGTCCATCCTTTACTCTGCAGACCCAAGGATAAACGTGAGATCCAAGCATCCATCAGGACCACCACAGAGAAGAACACCATCTTAACAAGACTCAATTCTGAACTCAACCAGGAGCTTGCCGAAGTAAGAATCACCTCACACATAACTGTAGCTTGATTTTAACAGAGAGGAAGATGTTGATTATATTGTTAAAGTTGTTTTTATACCATACAAGTCATCAAGAGGCAGGCATTAGCAGTCCCTCCATTTCAGGTGATGGAAGAAAGAATTGCGTTGGAGATGCAATTGGAACAGATGAAGCCATTCTCAAGTTAGTCCAAAGGGTGACACATGGTCCAGTGAAAGCCTCCTCCTCCTCCTGCTCCATCTTCTTCCTTCCCTCGCATCATCTGGCTTGGAGAGAAAAGAGGAGAGTGTTGTTGATCCGGTCTATAAGGTGTTCAGGTTTCCCTCCCTTCCCTCCCTTACCTCCCTTCCTTAGTAACACAGTATTTATCATTTGTTTTGGGTTTTGAGTTTTTTTTTAATGGAGTTATTTTCAATCTTGCCTTTCAGTTGCAAAGGCATCACTACTGCAGGCCATTTTTTTTTTTTTTTGTGGGTTGGGTTGGCATGGTGGCTGTTTACTTTGATGTAGTTATCATTCTCAGCATATGTTATCATTTTTTTTGGTTTCTTTTTTTTCTGATTCCTGTAACAAATTTATCAGCCATTGTATTACTGTATCATCCTTTACCGTCAAGTCCTAATGCTGCTGCTACGTTCCATATTTCAATCTCATTTTCCTAAACATTTCATCCCATTCATCACATCAACTTTTTCTATCACCTTTTTCTTTCTGATTTATATACAATTTCCACACCTTCCCCCAACTCTCTCTTCCCCTGAACCATTAATGTCACAGTCCATCACCACGTCGAGGCTGGACACATCATTATGCAAAGGAATAACTTTGTACATAGCTTAGTGCTTAAGGAGCAGACACCGCTACTTGTGTACAGACTCTGCTCAGTGTTGCGTCACATCTGTGGATCTGCCGTGTGGAACAAACAATGGCACTCATTATATCCTCCACATCTGGTGTTTGAGATCTCAGAGACTTGCTAACGGACAATTTTCTGTGATTACAAAGTCTTGAACGTGTTGTGGAAAACTTCTGATCCTCAATGTTGGAAAAGTGAGGAAATCTGTGTAGAACTTATACTTGGTGCAGATAGTAGTGGAGTACAAACATGAGGATGGGTTAGGGTGAGAGGGTTGAAAATAGTGCAGCTTACAGGCGTGAGTATTGAATGCATTGCTCATGGTTGTCAAGAGGAGGAGTCAGTGTGAATGTTATGTATGCATCCAACATTACTAGACTGGCTTGCCATTCTCAAAGGGATTCCGGTGGTTTTGGAAACAAGGCTTTCATTGAATCTGGGCATTATCCTATTGGTCCTAAAACAATTCCCAAAAAACTATACCATATTGGTAGATGGATCCTCTTAGGGTGTTTGATGCTAATGGAAAATATATGCATCAGTGTATAATTATTTAGAAAATATGTCCTTTCAGGAACTTTGTGGAGACTGTTGACTTGTTCGATGGAGAGTTTAAAGTTGCCATTTTGAGTGTGACTTGAGGCTGTTCTTTGGGGAGAAAGTTGTCCCTCGTGAGTTGATATTATCTCTGACTTCCAGTATCACTCTTGTTACAGTTAGACTTTTATATATATATTTAGGGAGTAACTGTAGGCCGTGAAGAAGGTTTGTTAGTGTTTTTGACAAGAGATTGTGACAAAAGAAATGATCAGAGATGATTTATTGTTGATATATTAAGAAGAAAACTGTTAATATATAACTTGTTAAAAGATTCCTGAAAAGTAAAGGAGGCGGAAAAAATAAGCAAGTAATATTAACCCTTTAAAAAATATTGAAATCTCATTTTAAATTTATGTATGTAAGAAAAAGATGTCCAGGAGATAATCATAAGGAAAATAAATTGGTTAAAAATTAATGGTAATGAGAAGATGAAAATTTTAGTTTGTATGAAGGAAGTAATTAAAATTATTAATTCAACAACAAAATGAAAGCCAGTGATTAGAAAGCAACATTTCAAGACTGTGTCAAGAGCAAATCTCACTAATAGTAGATGTAGTAGTTGTAGCAAAATGAATGTGAATTTTTTAAGGCGGCTGTGATAACCCTTGGAAATATGCCTCTGTAAGTTGTCTCTTGATCCACTTAGAAGCAGTCAATGCAGCCCAAAGGAAACTCAGACTAAGGAGAACACATCAAGTGATGAAACGTCATGTAGTTGTCTTTCATACCATGGAGCCTAGCCTGTGCACAACACCATAAGGGGTCCAGGGTGGCGAGAACAAGCCTTGTATACTCTATTTTCCAAAGAAGCTGTGCTCAAGCTAATATAAAAAGAAAGAGAATAAAATCATATGGTGTAGGTGCGTCTCAGGTTAAGTTTGCAGCTACAGAAATATGGATTACATTTTACATCTACCATCAAAATGAAGGTTTTTCTGGAAGTGTTTGTAGACTTGTTTCATACTTGACCCTAACTAACATTTGGCTGCATCCTCCAGGGAGGGGAATACCTTGCTCTGTTTTGGTGACTGCATTTCACACCGGCTGTCCTGCGCCTCCCTCTCGAGCCAGCAGGTCATTGTCCTTATCATTGGAGGAATAAAGTCTCCCAAACCTTAGGCACAACCAGTCCTGTTGAGGTCACTGCAATGTGTGTGTTTGTCATTAGCTTTGAGGCAAATTTCCTGCAGGCTGTGTTAAAAGGATGTTTTGGAGGTTAAGGGAACACCTTGTTCTCCCAAAACTTACTTATTGAGGAAACAATTTTGGGGAGTATTTTCAAGTGCAAAATCTCCTTGAAAGTAGCTCTGTTTTTTACAACCCTCCTATAGTTGTTACCACCGACTGTGATTCTGAAATGCATCCCCATCACTGGTTCCTCTGCAGTGCATCCGATGGCATTATGTGGACACAGTTGTTGTGATATATGAACCAGCGCCAAGAGGAGAGTGGGAGGCAAGGAGTGTTAAGTGGCTGTGTTGTGGAGAGGAATCAGGATGAACGGCTGAATCAAGTGGCTTCCTTTAATGGCCTCTTTGTGCATGTAGAATGCATCCATGATCCCCTAAGTGCTTGCTTCCTTGCTGTGCTGAGTAAACCATTGCAAGTCAAACCCAAACACATTCAACAGCAGTACATTGTCAGCTAAAAACTCAAATATTCTAAACACATTTGTCAATCAATCCTAATTATTTAAATGCATATCCTGTGAGAATTGGATGAACCTGGAATGCACTTTTATGCGCTGCTGAGGAAATGGATAAGTTTAGAATTCTCTCCTAGTGCTTTATGAGGCGTCACTCAGCCAGTCAGCATTGGCGTGGTGGGTGTCTGTGTGATTGTTGCATTGTGATATTTAGCTGAGGGAGTGTTGCAGTGTTTTGGATTGCTTGTGTATGTGCAAAGTGAGGCAATGGGAGACTCGTGTTCTTTAGGAATGCAAGTAATATGTACTAGCACATGAGGTCTGAGTCCATGTCTTCAATTATCACTAAATTATGCATAGTATGAATTATATCACTTATTATAATTTTTGGGAGTTAAGTCAACATCCTGATTAGTTGCATCAAAATTGTGCTGCAATCAAAACCTTGGATTAGTTAATCTGTGTGCTGTTTTTGAAGAACCGTGTCTGCTTTCCCTGAGACCTGGGCACCAACACCAGGTGCTCAGGTGAGTGTGAGGCAAAAAACAATTCTGTGATAACCAAGGACAAAAGATGTTATTCCATTGTCTGTTTGCCTTTCACTGGAAGTATTGTTGTATCTCCTTCTTTGAAAACTTGTATAGAAATATTTAATGTAGAATTGGATTTATATACATAGATATATGCATATATATAAATATATAGCGTGTAAAGTGTGTGTGTGTGTGTGTGTGTGTGTGTGTGTGTGTGTGTGTGTGCGCGTGTGCGTGCGTGCGTATGTGCACATGTTTGTGTGCATGTATGTGTGAGTGTATTTTAGTTGTCATTACCTAGGCTTGTTATCTCATTTAGGATGTTAGGGTGCACCAAGTATCTGTGTGGGTATTCTGGAGGCATGTTGGGTAATGTTAAAGTACTTGGAGTAATGATGAGGACTGGAATGTTTGGCCTCGGTGTTAACCTAACCAGGAAAGTAACATTTTGATGATGGGGACAAAACATGCACAGCAAAACCCCATTGGACGACATTCAGCTACTTACTGAATTTGATTGAGTTTTTATTCAGTATTTGTTGTACCTTGGATGGTTTTGACAAGTTGACTTTGTCTTATTCACTATTAAGTGTCTGTCACTTTGCAAGGACTCAAAAAAGTGCCATTCCATTAAGTTACTGAGCCAGTGACGACCATGTTTTGTAGTCCATCAGATGCTTTGGGGACCTACGTGTTCCCAATACAACTAAGATTATATTAGGCTAATGTTAAGGATATTTTTTTATGGGAAGAAATGCATCTTATGGACCACAAAATAATGGAAAAGTGTTGGCCTTCAGGGAGCTGTTGTTTATCTGTGTGGTGTTTGTTGGAATGGGTGTTTACTGTGCCATTGTAAGAGCAACATGCATCACTGTGTTGTGTTGTGTTGTTGTTGGGAGGAGGAGTGTTGTAGGTTCTTGCTGCAGCTTACCTTGACAAGTGACTGTGGCTCGGGTTATATTTTGACTTGTAAAATAACGTGATTCAAGAAACTCGCTTTGGAAATGGTCAGAGAAAAGTTTAAAGATTTTCGTAATTTTTTCAGCACAGCCTAATGTTTACCCATGAGATGTGGAACAGTTCTTACACGAGTCATAATGAGCAAGAAAAAGTGAATATTTCTATTTTACTTTCCAATCTAACCGAACAACTCACATCTTGACCTTGTGGGCTGTTCCTCAAGCACCATGACAATAGAAAGTTCCTGTATTTATCTTTAATTTTATTCTAACTTCATGTGTTTTATGCTCTAAAAGTGAGAATTTGTCAATTTGGAACATAACCAAAACTGTGAACATTATGAAAAGATGAGTGTCTCAGGCATTGATTAATTGTATGGTAAATGATGGAGGCAATTATTGGTATGTTTCCTATGAATAGTAATGAAAATAATTGTGTTCCTCAATTAGGTTAACATAGCCTTAACTAGGTATTGTTTTTGAGCTTAATTTAGCTTGTGTAAAAATTGTTTTAGTGTAATATTAATTGTGGAGGCTGGGCACCATTTTGAATGAGGTGTGTTATACGTAATCTATGTATGTGCTGTTTCATTGAGGGATCGGATGCACTAGAGTCAATTTTTTACAGTAGGAATAAAGGAGGATTGGGCTTGTTGGATGGCTTGAACATCATTCAAAACATTTATAAACAGATGTGACGTGCAGATGCAAAATGTCTCCTTTCCAGCTTAATTAAGGACAGATAACTTCACATCAATAACTAGTGTTTGCTTTCATCCACATTCATATTAATGAATAAAATATTTAACACAAGGGACTGCCATCATTCTTGGAAATATTCAGTGCAGCAGAATTAATATACTGGTACATCCTTCCAGCACGCCCCACCCTCCACCCCTCCCGACCTTGATTCAAGTTGGCCAGGGTGGCAGTCTGGTTACATCTCCCCATGTGCCTTCCAGCCAATAGTGAGGGACAAGTGTGATGTCAGCCTTAATACATACTCCCAGGCACATGGGGAAGAAAGTACAACAGCTTGCTACGTATCTAGCCAATAAGTTCCCCTTCCTTTGCATTCACCCCAAGCTGCCTCTGCTCCCCTCTTTGCGTCATGCTATCCCAACAATGTGATACATTCTATTCATTTCCTCTGTACAGTACTTAAAAACACGCCACGTGCATACTCCCTTGTGCATATCAGCAGCAGCAGAAGGTTTGGTGTGCCTGCCACGGCAGTGCTGCACTAACCTTCCAGCTGCTGCCTCGGGTAAAGTGAGTCCCCTGTTCACGGATAACACGTCATCATTCATGTCAAGGCAACACACTGCAGCACATTGTAACACTCAGAT
>JAXIVD010000824.1:115000-117600 GCA_036785275.1 Cancer borealis
AATCATTAAGTAGTTACAAGTCCTCTCAGCTACTCATTATTCTTAACGCTCAAAGGACAGCTTCGCAAAAAGGAAGAAAAATAATAATGGTAGAAATAGCTAAGCAAACTATCAAGAACAACCAATCAAAATCCTTCCAACCATGACACCGTCCAATCAGCATAGAGGGGCGTGGCTTGGCATCCTTACAGTGCCACCGCGGTCCTATAAGACACATGCCACCTCCTCCTCTTCCTCCTCCTTATCCTTCATTCACATCGACACACCAGAGCCACGTGGACATCTGCCGTGACTTGTACAGGATAACATTTTAGGTAAGTGCCAACAATGAATGATATAAATTGATACAAAGTGAAGGATTGAAATTGATAGACAACGAAGTAACGAAAATTATTCATGAAATCAACCACAAGTAAAGAAATCACAAAAAAAATGGTTGTCTTTGTTAGTGAACTTTTTTTTTTTTTGGTGTGTAATTTCTTTATTTTTTGATAATTTGAAGAATAATGTTTTGTTACTTTGTTGTGTAGCAAGTTCGATCCTTTGTGTCAGTTTCTGTTCTTCATTGTGTATCAACTTGTATCCTTCATGCTGTATCCTTTTACATCCTTCGTGTCTTTCTTTCGCTGTGTATCAAACAATTAATAGGAATCAATGTATAAATAAATGAATAAGAAAGTAAATGCATAATCTTTTATTTACTTTCTTATTAATTTATCTATATTTATTCTTATTATTTTTTTTTCACTTCAGGCAAACAGTAAAAAGACTTAAAATAAAAACAAAGTCTTAATGGTATGTGTCGGTAGTGTAAACATTCTATTTTTTCCTTCTTACTTCCTTCGTTTGCTTGATAAAAGATAAAGTAGTTATTGACAAAACTACAAAACCTTCCTATTCTTTCCTAGAACATAAATTTCTCCTTTCCTTCCACCACTCACTTTTCCACAGGTGCACTATGAAGGTGGTGGTCGTGGGCGTGTGGGTGTGGCTGTGTGCCGGTGTTGGGAGCCTAACACCGCCCACATCACGACCATCAGGTATGTGTGTGTGTGTGTGTGTGTGTTTACCTAGTTGTATTATACAGAGCCTGAGCTACACTCGTGTGGTCCTGTCTCCGTATCAATATTTATCCAGTTTTTCCTTCAGTTGATATACATTCTTTGCCATTATTACCTCTTCCTGCAGTTCAATCCAAGTGTGTGTGTGTGTGTGTTGGGGGGAGTTAATTTACTCACTAACGATGTCATTAGTGAAGTACTGTAGTATATACATTGTATTGACCATAGAGTCTGTGTGATCTGATTTACTATATAATCTCTCACCCCCTCCTCTCTCTCTCTCTCTCTCTCTCTCTCTCTCTCTATATATATATATATATATATATATATATATATATATATATATATATATATATATATATATATATACATATATATATATATATATATATATATATATATATATATATATATATATATATATATATATATATATATATATATATATGCGCAGGTGCCAGCGTGACGGATGTGATTAGTGGGACACAACACGCCTTGACGGATGCAATTCAAAGTGACGGAGACAGCTCCTCCATCAGCCTCTGTCTCATCACCTCCACCACCATCTTCTCTGCCTCAGTCAGACAGGTAATGACTCACACATGTTATACTAATGTATTATTGACGGAAATTATCATCATATTGACAAACCTCCGTTTGCCATTTGCTCTCCCTGCCAGGTGAGCGAAGGGTGGCGAGGCGGCGTGGCCATTTTCCAGGTAGATGCACAAAGGGGATACAACCTCACCTACCTTCTGTCTCACGTTCGTCAGGTGAGCTCAGTACAGGAATGTGTGTGTGTGTGTGTGTGTGTGTGTGTGTGTGTGTGTGTGTGTGTGTGTGTGTGTGTGTGTGTGTGTGTGTGTGTGTGTGTGTGTGTGTGTGTGTGTGTGTGTGTGTGTGTGTGTGTGTGTGTGTGTGTGTGTGTGTGTGTGTGTGTGTGTGTGTGTGTGTGTGTGTGTGTGTGTGTGTGTGTGTGTGTGTGTGTGTGTGTGTGTGTGTGTATATATATATATATATATATATATATATATATATATATATATATATATTTTCATTAGTGCTTACCTATGTACACCTTTGTATGTGCACGTAGCTGCGAGTAAGGCTGTGGCGTGTGGTGGTGGTGGTGGTGAGTGAGGACATCACTTTTCTGAACGCGTTCTGCGAGGCGTCTCTGTCCACGCGGCTGTTGGTGTTGGGAACGAGGCTGGTGGTGCTCACACGCCTCCCTTCACCACGCCTTCACGCCCTCATACACGCCCACCCCTCATACACGCCCACTGGACACTCACCATGATGGATGCACTGCTCATTAACCTGGAGGAGGCACACAGTCATAGGTGTGTGTGTGTGTGTGTGTGTGTGTGGTGTGTGTGTGTGTGTGTGTGTGTGTGTGTGTGTTTGTAAGTGTTCTAAGTCTCATGTACGTACGTACAGGTGTGGTGTGTACTTGTACCTGCCGTACCGTCCAGATGGTGGTGGACAGGTGGTACAGGTGGCTTCATGGACGTCCTCAGCTGGCCTCGTTCCCCTCAC
>JAXIVD010000825.1:0-5000 GCA_036785275.1 Cancer borealis
AACAATGTTGCAATATTATCGGTTATTACGGAAGTGTCAGACGTCGGTTAGAAAATGAAAACAACCATCGTGTAGGTGATAGAATGGTGCATATGATGAGCTACAATTGACAGCTTTATTTCTTTATCTATTAGAATATAATCGAGGTAGAATGAAATAGCGCATAAAGAAATGTTTTGACATGTTGTGCTTCACCACTTCGTAACTCGGTTATATTAGCTTACATTGAATTTCCAATTATTGCTTCGAGTAGTGGAAGGCTTGCTGATGGCTACGGTATGTAACACATGGTGGTGGAAAAATAATGAGTGGTTTAAATGGTCGTTAAATTCGAATCCTTGAAAACCCGCCTTGGACGGTTTTCTTGTAGATTTGACAGTATTTTTTTATCTGCCTTTTTAACCAACTACAATATTTTATATCAGTTGTTATGGTACATCATACTGATCGTCAATGAGTGCAGATTATGAACCTGGATTTGAAAATACAATACGAGCTTAATAAATGTGAGAAACAGCGAGTTGAAGGAGAACATTTGAAAAAATTCTTTATGCGCTATTTTTTTTTCCTTCAATTATTTTGTAGCAAATGTCGTTTTAATGTTATTTTTTTTATTTCATCATGTGCATCATTGTATGACGAAGACGATGGTATACTCAGTTTTTCTTAGTGATATCTGGTAGTCTGGTAATATTTGGTAAGACTACAACATTTCTAATCACGGCCAGATTGTGAGTCTCTTAGCGACAAGGCTCGCCTCTCCCGCAGTTTTCTTCCGTCAAGGTGGTAACTAGCCGTTAAGCAATGTATGGAGATACCATCTCGCACTATAACTGCGGGAGAGGCTCTGAGTGAACAAGGTTACCTACCTCTAGCAACTGTAACGGATAGTAAGTCCTTCCCGTACTAAACTTGGAGGAGACGGCGCGGGACAATGTTTCACCGCCTGCTGCATTGAGACTGCGGGAGAGCTCTGAGTGAACAAGGTTACCTACCTCTAGCAACTGTAACGGATAGTAAGTCCTTGCCGTACTAAACTTGGAGGAGGCGGCGCGGGACAATGTTTCACCGCCTGCTGCATTGAGACTGCGGGAGAGGCTCTGAGTGAACAAGGTTACCTAACCTCTAGCAACTGTAACGGATAGTAAGTCCTTACCGTACTAAACTTGGAGGAGGCGGCGCGGGACAATGTTTCACCGCCTGCTGCATTGAGACTGCGGGAGAGCTCTGAGTGAACAAGGTTACCTACCTCTAGCAACTGTAACGGATAGTAAGTCCTTCCCGTACTAAACTTGGAGGAGGCGGCGCCGGACAATGTTTCACCGCCTGCTGCATTGAGACTGCGGGAGAGCTCTGAGTGAACAAGGTTACCTACCTCTAGCAACTGTAACGGATAGTAAGTCCTTGCCGTACTAAACTTGGAAGGAGGCGGCGCGGGACAATGTTTCACCGCCTGCTGCATTGAGACTGCGGGAGAGGCTCTGAGTGAACAAGGTTACCTAACCTCTAGCAACTGTAACGGATAGTAAGTCCTTGCCGTACTAAACTTGGAGGAGGCGGCGCGGGACAATGTTTCACCGCCTGCTGCATTGAGACTGCGGGAGAGCTCTGATTGAACAAGGTTACCTACCTCTAGCAACTGTAACGGATAGTAAGTCCTTGCCGTACTAAACTTGGAGGAGGCGGCGCCGGACAATGTTTCACCGCCTGCTGCATTGAGACTGCGGGAGAGGCTCTGAGTGAACAAGGTTACTTACCTCTAGCAACTGTAACGGATAGTAAGTCCTTGCCGTACTAAACTTGGAGGAGGCGGCGCGGGACAATGTTTCACCGCCTGCTGCATTGAGACTGCGGGAGAGGCTCTGAGTGAACAAGGTTACCTAACCTCTAGCAACTGTAACGGATAGTAAGTCCTTACCGTACTAAACTTGGAGGAGGCGGCGCGGGACAATGTTTCACCGCCTGCTGCATTGAGACTGCGGGAGAGCTCTGAGTGAACAAGGTTACCTACCTCTAGCAACTGTAACGGATAGTAAGTCCTTCCCGTACTAAACTTGGAGGAGGCGGCGCGGGACAATGTTTCACCGCCTGCTGCATTGAGACTGCGGGAGAGCTCTGAGTGAACAAGGTTACCTACCTCTAGCAACTGTAACGGATAGTAAGTCCTTCCCGTACTAAAATTGGAGGAGGCGGCGCGACGCGAGACAAACACAGAGAGAGAAAGAGACAGAGACAGAGACAGACACAGTGAGAGAAAGAGACAGAAAGAAAGAGAAAGAAACAGACACAGAGAGAGAAAGAGACAGAGACAGACACAGTGAGAGAAAGAGACAGAAAGAAAGAGAAAGAAACAGACACAGAGAGAGAAAGAGACAGAGAGAGAAAGAGACAGAGACAGAGAAAGAGACAGACACAGTGAGAGAAAGAGACAGAAAGAAAGAGAAAGAGACAGACACAGTGAGAGAAAGAGACAGAAAGAAAGAGAAAGAGACAGACACAGAGAGAGAAAGAGACAGAGAGAGAAAGAGACAGAGAAAGAAAGAGACAGAGAAAGAGACAGACACAGTGAGAGAAAGAGACAGAAAGAAAGAGAAAGAGACAGACACAGAGAGAGAAAGAGACAGAGAGAGAAAGAGACAGAGAGAGAAAGAGAAAGAGACAGAGAGAGAGAAAGAGACAGACACAGAGAGAGAAAGAGACAGAGACAGACACAGAGAGAGAAAGAGACAGAGAGAGAAAGAGAAAGAGAAAGAGACAGAGAGAGAGAAAGAGAAAGAGACAGAGAGAGAAAGAGACAGAGATAGACACAGAGAGAGAAAGAGACAGGGAGAGAAAGAGACAGAGATAGACACAGAGAGAGACAGAGATAGACACAGAGAGAGAAAGAGACAGACACAGAGAGAGAAAGAGACAGAGAAAGAGAGAGAGACAGGGAGAGAAAGAGACAGAGATAGACACAGAGAGAGAAAGAGACAGGGAGAGAAAGAGACAGAGATAGACACAGAGAGAGAAAGAGACAGGGAGAGAAAGAGACAGAGAGAGAAAGAGACAGGGAGAGAAAGAGACAGAGATAGACACAGAGAGAGAAAGAGACAGGGAGAGAAAGAGACAGGGAGAGAAAGAGACAGAGATAGACACAGAGAGAGAAAGAGACAGACACAGAGAGAGAAAGAGACAGAGAAAGAGAGAGAGAAAGAGACAGAGACAGGGAGAGAAAGAGAGAGAGAAAGAGACAGAGATAGACACAGAGAGAGAGAGAAAGAGACAGAGACAGACACAGAGAGAGAAAGAGAAAGAAAGAGACAGAGATAGACACAGAGAGAGAAAGAGACAGAGACAGACACAGAGAGAGAAAGAGACAGAGAAAGAAAGAGACAGAGACAGGGAGAGAAAGAGACAGAGAAAGAGACAGAGAGAGAGAGAAAGAGACAGAGAGAGAAAGAGAAAGAGACAGAGAGAGAGAGAGAAAGAGACAGAGAAAGAGACAGAGACAGACACAGAGAAAGAGACAGAGACAGACACAGAGAGAGAAAGAGACAGACACAGAGAGAGAAAGAGACAGACACTTTCCTAGCCTGTCTCACCACATATCCGTAATGAACCTAGACTATCTCACCGGGCCAGGTGAAACTACCTAAAACAAGCAACTATGTGCTGGAGCCCACGAGTGAAAATTATTAATGCTACCATGTATTTGTGTTAGTATTTAAGATAGAACGTTGATATTCTTAGTGCAAATAGAGTAGGCTGCGAGCTTGTAAATGCTACAAACAGATTTTCTTAATGAGCCTTAGTTTGGAAATTTTTTATTGCGTACTTGTAGAAGAAAAGTAATGTATTCCCTTAGCGGGTGGGATGTGTTTAGTGGCGTAAAATATATATGGTGAAATGTAATTATATTTTTTTTCTTCAAATTTAAATATCTCGAGAAGTAAAGCCCAAGAAGATTTTCTTTTAATACCAGTAGAAAGGCCTTGTAATGATTTACCGTCAGTATACGTGGAGGATTTCTATAGTCTCAAGACTGTCTGACGTGTTAGTTTTGCGACTTGAGGTTACTTTTGTGATACTTTTCGATGATACGTTTAAGTTCGACACTTGTTTTTGAGTGCAACTGCACAAGACTCTGACGTGTTATTTTTCGATGATACGTTCAAGTTCGACAGTTACTTTTGTGTACAACTGCACACAAGACCGTCTTGAGGTTACTTTCGGATGTTACGTTGCGTGACGAAACCTCTATATTCTTTTTACGGTGCAGTCTTAGCGAATGACAGTGAGGATGCTGTTCTATAGATAAGGGTGTGTAGTAATGTAAATATGGGTTTGCCGGGAGGATTTCGCCATCGGGATGCGTGACAAAATCTTTTTAGCCTTGTTAGGGAGGCAGAAGTGCAAGCGGTTCGTAGCGAGAGTACTGCTGCTGTTCTGTTGATTTGAGTGTGGAAAGATATAAATAAATAAATCTTGGTTTTTGGTGTCACCTCTGAAACTAAGTTAATCCAAATATATTTTACAAGGATATTACGTACTGAACACCAATATCATATTCATTACGCTTTTAATGTGGAAACGAGAATTGAACCTAATGCTATAAGTGGGAAATTGTAGTCTTCGTTTTCGCTGCTACTTTGAGAGAATGGATCCAAGTATGTCCTCAAGATTTATATACGGTATGATGTTTGCTATTTAAGTGACTAATAGCTACCCCCGCCGATTACCCGCGCTTGTAGAGTCATAGCTACCCCCGCCGTTTACCGGCGCTTGGTCTGGTGCAATCGTCTATAGTTGTAAAGTATATCAGAAATAATGTTAGCAAGTCAAAAAATTTAACAGAAAATTTACAAGTCCAAAATAGAAACATGTCTGTCTTGTGGAAACGAGAATTGAACCTAATGCTATAAGTGGGAAATTGTAGTCTTCGTTTTCGCTGCTACCTTGAGAGAATGGATCCAAGTATGTCCTCAAGATTTATATACGGTATGATGTTTGCTATTTAA
>JAXIVD010000825.1:10000-17500 GCA_036785275.1 Cancer borealis
GGGGAAATACGCCCGCCGGCGCCGGCTTGAACGTGGGCACGCCCAAGAGTTCCTGGGTCGCATAAGCGAATCCCAACGTCCAGCCGGCTTTGGCCGACGAGCTGAATCCCCTCGGTTCGACCTTCGAGGTCCCACCCGTTTGGCTCTTAACGGTTTCACGTACTCTTGAACTCTCTCTTCAAAGTTCTTTTCAACTTTCCCTCACGGTACTTGTTCGCTATCGGTCTCGTGGTCATATTTAGCCTTAGATGGAGTTTACCACCTGCTTAGGGCTGCATTTTCAAGCAACCCGACTCTACGGAGAGGCCCTTTCCGACAATCTCTCGTGTACCCTCGCGGGCGCCGCCACACGGGCCTGTCACCCTCCATGGGTAGTGGCCGCTTTCAAGCATAACTTAGGCGGTGAGAGACTGCGTGCCGGACCCTCCGAAACGCAACACCCCTGGCGCCGGGTCACGACGCCAGGTTATGCGCTGGGCTTTTCCCAGTTCAGTCGCCCTTACTAAGGGAATCCCTGTTGGTTTCTTTTCCTCCGCTTATTAATATGCTTAAATTTGGCGGGTACTCTACCCTAACACGAGGTCGACATTGGAGCAGTAGCGACTACTATAAAGTAGTCACTGGCTTCCAGTTTTGGTTTGTGTGCGCCCGTTCCCATTAAGGTTTGATAAGGATGGGTGCTGCAGCTAACGAACCGAGGTGTAAGTAGTATAAACCGACCCGGTCGCCTTCAAGACGCCCATACGCGACTTTAGCATGCAACAGAGCCTCTGTCCTTCCTTGGAGGGAAACGAGGCAACAGGCATGGACGGCGACAAACAAAACAGCGCGTAAGCGTTGTATGTCTGTACATGGTCCTTGCCACCAAGTCCACAGATATATGACTTTGGCTTGGCAGCACATCTTTAGGGAACGCCAATTTGACTCTCGTCAAAGAGGCGAACCTCCCCAAGGCGGTCAATGCCACGCACGCAGTAGAGAGAGAGAGAGAGAGTAGAGACAAAGCTGCTACTACTACTACTACTACTACTACTCTGCCGGTGGTAACAAAGCCGATGTATTGGATTTGATATCCGACCCTCGTGTAGGAGTGACGGCAGCACATGAGAGTGCCGCCGCCGCAATGTGCGTTCGACTTGTCGATGTATCTGGTATTCTTGCGATTCACATACCGACACGCAGCTTGCTGCGGTCTTCATCGACCCACGAGCCGAGTGATCCACCGTTAAGAGTTGTGATTTTTGTCATTACGTCAGTCTCAATTGCCGACTTTCAAGACTTCCGCCATCTCTGCCTCGGGAGACGATAGTGGGAAGACGTAGTATACTGGGTTTAAATAGATAGTCACAGGTTTGTGAGAAGTACCTCGTTACCAGCCGGTGACACCTCCCGACGACGTTAAGTGACCGCTATCATTCGGAAACTTTGCCCGATAAAAGTCGGCCAACCTAGCGTACGTCGGTTGGTTGGAGTACCGGTGGTGTGAGTAATGGTCTACCTCTGTCCACAATGGACAGAAGAGAAGAGTGTGGGTTGAGCTGCGGCACTGTTTGCCTGTTCTCAGGCCGGGCCGCCAAAAATTGATGCATCGGTCAATTTTTTTTTTTTTGGTCGGTACCCGGCCACCCGAATTTTTTGGTTTTTGTTGCTGCAAGCAAACACGTTAATGATCCTTCCGCAGGTTCACCTACGGAAACCTTGTTACGACTTTTACTTCCTCTAAATGATCAAGTTTGGACATCTTTCCGTCAGCTCGAGGCGCCGAGAGACCCAACGGCGAACCGAGGGCCCGGCATCCAAGAGCGCCAGTCCGAAGGCCTCACTAAATCATTCAATCGGTAGTAGCGACGGGCGGTGTGTACAAAGGGCAGGGACGTAATCAACGCAAGCTCATGACTTGCGCTTACTGGGAATTCCTCGTTCATGGGAGACAATTGCAAACCCCAATCCCTATCATGAAAGGATTTCAACGGGTTACCCGCTCCTCTCGGAGGGGGAGGACACGTTGATCCCTTCAGTGTAGCGCGCGTGCGGCCCAGAACATCTAAGGGCATCACAGACCTGTTATTGCTCAATCTCGTGCGGCTAGAATTGCCGCTTATCCCTCTAAGAAGAAGCTGCGAACTGGACACCAATTGCTGGAGATCCGTCGACTAGTTAGTAGGCCAGAGTCTCGTTCGTTATCGGAATTAACCAGACAAATCGCTCCACCAACTAAGAACGGCCATGCACCACCACCCACCGAATCGAGAAAGAGCTCTCAATCTGTCAATCCTTCCGGTGTCTGGGCCTGGTGAGGTTCCCCGTGTTGAGTCAAATTAAGCCGCAGGCTCCACTCCTGGTGGTGCCCTTCCGTCAATTCCTTTAAGTTTCAGCTTTGCAACCATACTTCCCCCGGAACCCAAAGACTTTGGTTTCCCGGAAGCTGCCCGCCGGGTCATGGGAATAACGCCGGCGGATCGCTGGTCAGCATCGTTTATGGTTAGAACTAGGGCGGTATCTGATCGCCTTCGAACCTCTAACTTTCGTTCTTGATTAATGAAAACATCCTTGGCAAATGCTTTCGCAGTAGTTCGTCTTGCGACGGTCCAAGAATTTCACCTCTAGCGTCGCAATACGAATGCCCCCGCCTGTTCCTATTAGTCATTACCTCGGGTTCAGAAAACCGACAAAATAGAACCGAGGTCCTATTCCATTATTCCATGCATAGGCATTCAGGCCGTCAGTGTAGCCTGCTTTGAGCACTCTAATTTTTTCAAAGTAAACTCTGCCGGCCACGCGGGACACTCGATGAAGAGCACCCCGTGCGAGCCAGCGGGCTGTTGTGGCTGTTCGGAGCGTGACAGTATGCACCGGGCGGTGAACCGTCAGTCCAGAACTGAAATCCAACTACGAGCTTTTTAACCGCAACAACTTTAATATACGCTATTGGAGCTGGAATTACCGCGGCTGCTGGCACCAGACTTGCCCTCCAATAGATCCTCGTTAAAGGATTTAAAGTGTACTCATTCCGATTGCGAGGCCTCGGATGAGTCTCGCATCGTTATTTTTCGTCACTACCTCCCCGTGCCGGGAGTGGGTAATTTGCGTGCCTGCTGCCTTCCTTAGATGTGGTAGCCGTTTCTCAGGCTCCCTCTCCGGAATCGAACCCTGATTCCCCGTTACCCGTTATAGCCATTGTAGGCGTATAACCTACAATCGAAAGCTGATAAGGCAGACACTTGAAAGAGGCGGCGCCGGTGCGGAGACCGTGCGCTCAGCGACAAGTTATTCAGATTCAACACGGTGGGGTGACGGACCGAAGTCCGACCGGTTTTGAACTAATAAAAGCGCTCTTCCCTTGCGGTCAGAGACGTGGTGCATGTATTAGCTCTAGAATTACCACAGTTATCCAAGTAAGTGTGGGTACAGATCCAATGAATCATAGCTGATTTAATGAGCCATTCGCGGTTTCGCCTTAAATCGGCTTGTACTTAGACATGCATGGCTTAATCTTTGAGACAAGCATATGACTACTGGCAGGATCAACCAGGTAGCTATGTTACATCAAAACTTTTTGATTGTAATGTTTAGTAATAGCGCTAAGCGTCCATTGGCAGCATTGGCCCGCGACGCCGCGTCCCTTCTCTTTAAGGGGGAAATGGAAATAACCTTCGTTACACCATTCAAGTGTGTCCCTTCTCTCTAAGGGGGGAATGGAAATAACGTACGTTACACCATTCTAGCGTCCCTTCTCTCTAAGGGTGATATGGAAATAACGTACGTTACACCATTCAAGCGTCCCTTCTCTCTAAGGGGGGAATGGAAATAACGTACGTTACACCATCCAAGTTTGTGGTAGTAGTTGTAAGCTGCTGGGAAACGTTTATAACCCGTCTTTGCTCACGAAAAGAAACAAAAGTGTGCTTCGTTCCAACTGACCGTTCGTTAGAAGCTGCGTCAGTGTAGAGAGGTTAAAGTGATGATTCTTTAACCTACGGGATGAGTTATCGCACGGGTAGTGGAGTAACCATCACAAAGTAAGAGGGGTCGCTGCATTGAAGGCTCCCCGCTTTAGCTAACACCATATCATCATGTGCGCCGCCACGAGGAGCCACAGCTAATGCCGTGGAGCTTCTCTTCCAAAAGGAGAGGGGGTGTTGCATGAGACAGTCGTAAAAGTCTGCACGCAGAATATGTGGGTGGTTCATATGTATACGTATATATATAGAAATATATATAAGTTGTGCGTGGCCTTTGCTCTCTCTAGCAGTGTTTTACGCCACCACGTTAACACGCTCGATGTGCCAATGGTCGTCACCAGTGCATCTCAATCACTAACCGCCACCCTTAGTATATAGCCTCGGTACCTTCTTAGTAATAGGTAGAGAGAACCAAGTGGTTAGGACTGATGTCTGACGCACGTATGCAGCATTCAGCGTGAGGGACGGCACTGAGGTTGATCCAGCAACCTCGCCTCCCTACTATATTTTTCAGGTCGAACTCGTGTTAGTCTTCCCTGGGGGTAGCGGCTACCTTTACCGCGCCCAAGCTTGGTGCAGCATGAAAGAGAGCGGGGCGAGTTGGCCCCGCGCTCCACATTGGAAATTTTAAGCCACTTTGGGCCCCGCTCGGCCCGTTCTCGTGTCCAAAACCAGCCCCGCTCCGCCGGCAACTCCCCGCGCTGGTAGCGCGGGAGACCGATTCTCCTCACTGGCAACTCCATCCCGCGCTCACCCATCGCCTACCGAGCATGTCCCGTCTTCCTAGCCCGGGAGAAACATTTTCTCCACTCTCTCTCGTCACTCCTTGCTGTCTCCACGTTGGCCAGCGCGGGAGAGCGGGGCGGCTCGCTATATATTCCCTCTCGTCACTCCTTGCTGTCCCCACGTTGGCAGCGCGGGAGAGCGGGACGGCTCGCTATACACTCTCTCTCGTCACTCCTTGCCATCTCCACGTTGGCAGCGCGGGAGAGCGGGACGGCTCGCTATACCCTCTCTCTCGTCACTCCTTGCTGTCTCCACGTTGGCAGCGCGGGAGAGCGGGGCGGCTCACTATACACTCTCTCTCGTCACTCCTTGCCATCTCCACGTTGGCAGCGCGGGAGAGCGGGACGGCTCACTATACACTCTCTCTCGTCACTCCTTGCCATCTCCACGTTGGCAGCGCGGGAGAGCGGGACGGCTCGCTATACCCTCTCTCTCGTCACTCCTTGCTGTCTCCACGTTGGCAGCGCGGGAGAGCGGGACGGCTCGCTATACACTCTCTCTCGTCACTCCTTGCCGTCTCCACGTTGGCAGCGCGGGAGAGCGGGACGGCTCACTATACACTCTCTCTCGTCACTCCTTGCCGTCTCCACGTTGGCAGCGCGGGAGAGCGGGACGGCTCACTATACACTCTCTCTCGTCACTCCTTGCCATCTCCACGTTGGCAGCGCGGGAGAGCGGGACGGCTCACTATACACTCTCTCTCGTCACTCCTTGCCATCTCCACGTTGGCAGCGCGGGAGAGCGGGACGGCTCGCTATACCCTCTCTCTCTCGTCACTCCTTGCTGTCTCCACGTTGGCAGCGCGGGAGAGCGGGGCGGCTCACTATACACTCTCTCTCGTCACTCCTTGCTGTCTCCACGTTGGCAGCGCGGGAGAGCGAGGCGGCTCGTTATACACCCACTCTCGTCACTCCTTGCTGTCCCCACGTTGGCAGCGCGGGAGAGCGAGGCGGCTCGCTATACACTCTCTCTCGTCACTCCTTGCTGTCTCCAGGTTGGCAGCGCGGGAGATATAGGAGGCTCACTATACACACACTCCATTGTTTCTCGTGACTGGTTTCTCCCCCGTTGGCAGCGCCGGGCGGCGACTGAGAGCGGTAGAGCCACGATAAGTTTCTCGCACCCCGACTGCCTCCTCTGTTGCGAGCCCGGGACATTGTTTGTACAAGGTAAACGTAGTAGTATCAAGCTTTACAGTATGTTAATTGTTTTTTTCTGCTGTATACAAGAGGTATAATGTTTGCCGCCACATTTGCGTATCCGTGGAGATAAAAAAATGGAATTCTTTATCGAATTCCGTACTTTTTTTAAAACCACCCTTCGGATATGCATCTGTTTAGCGTTTTTGTTTGTCCACAAGCCACACATGTTCCTATTTGGACTTATAAAAAGACCGTGTTGTTGTGTTGTTACTAGTGCGTGATTGAATTTGTGTGTTTTGTTTAATGTCTTCTCTATGTATTTGTGTGTGTGACGCTGCTGTGTGTTAGTTAGTTAATAAGGCGTGTGAGAGGTGTTCCCGCTCTTACATATCGGGAGGGTTAGTAGTAGTAACTGAATCGATTTCTATGTTCTATTTGTTGAATTGATTTAAATATATATATCTTTTTGTGTGTGTGTGTGTGTGTGTGTGTGTGTGTGTGTGTGTGAGGCGCTGTGTTAGTTAAGGCGTGTGAGAGGTGTTCCCGGTGTGTAAGACCGGGAGAGTGAGGGTTGGGGTCGACGTGAGGATGGAGTTGAACAATGTTGCAATATTATCGGTTATTACGGAAGTGTCAGACGTCGGTTAGAAAAATGAAAACAACCATCGTGTAGGTGATAGAATGGTGCATATGATGAGCTACAATTGACAGCTTTATTTCTTTATCTATTAGAATATAATCGAGGTAGAATGAAATAGCGCATAAAGAAATGTTTTGACATGTTGTGCTTCACCACTTCGTAACTCGGTTATATTAGCTTACATTGAATTTCCAATTATTGCTTCGAGTAGTGGAAGGCTTGCTGATGGCTACGGTATGTAACACATGGTGGTGGAAAAAATAATGAGTGGTTTAAATGGTCGTTAAATTCGAATCCTTGAAAACCCGCCTTGGACGGTTTTCTTGTAGATTTGACAGTATTTTTTTATCTGCCTTTTTAACCAACTACAATATTTTATATCAGTTGTTATGGTACATCATACTGATCGTCAATGAGTGCAGATTATGAACCTGGATTTGAAAATACAATACGAGCTTAATAAATGTGAGAAACAGCGAGTTGAAGGAGAACATTTGAAAAAATTCTTTATGCGCTATTTTTTTTTCCTTCAATTATTTTGTAGCAAATGTCGTTTTAATGTTATTTTTTTTATTTCATCATGTGCATCATTGTATGACGAAGACGATGGTATACTCAGTTTTTCTTAGTGATATCTGGTAGTCTGGTAATATTTGGTAAGACTACAACATTTCTAATCACGGCCAGATTGTGAGTCTCTTAGCGACAAGGCTCGCCTCTCCCGCAGTTTTCTTCCGTCAAGGTGGTAACTAGCCGTTAAGCAATGTATGGAGATACCATCTCGCACTATAACTGCGGGAGAGGCTCTGAGTGAACAAGGTTACCTACCTCTAGCAACTGTAACGGATAGTAAGTCCTTCCCGTACTAAACTTGGAGGAGACGGCGCGGGACAATGTTTCACCGCCTGCTGCATTGAGACTGCGGGAGAGCTCTGAGTGAACAAGGTTACCTACCTCTAGCAACTGTAAC
>JAXIVD010000825.1:30000-37500 GCA_036785275.1 Cancer borealis
ACTACTGGCAGGATCAACCAGGTAGCTATGTTACATCAAAACTTTTTGATTGTAATGTTTAGTAATAGCGCTAAGCGTCCATTGGCAGCATTGGCCCGCGACGCCGCGTCCCTTCTCTTTAAGGGGGAAATGGAAATAACCTTCGTTACACCATTCAAGTGTGTCCCTTCTCTCTAAGGGGGGAATGGAAATAACGTACGTTACACCATTCTAGCGTCCCTTCTCTCTAAGGGTGATATGGAAATAACGTACGTTACACCATTCAAGCGTCCCTTCTCTCTAAGGGGGGAATGGAAATAACGTACGTTACACCATCCAAGTTTGTGGTAGTAGTTGTAAGCTGCTGGGAAACGTTTATAACCCGTCTTTGCTCACGAAAAGAAACAAAAGTGTGCTTCGTTCCAACTGACCGTTCGTTAGAAGCTGCGTCAGTGTAGAGAGGTTAAAGTGATGATTCTTTAACCTACGGGATGAGTTATCGCACGGGTAGTGGAGTAACCATCACAAAGTAAGAGGGGTCGCTGCATTGAAGGCTCCCCGCTTTAGCTAACACCATATCATCATGTGCGCCGCCACGAGGAGCCACAGCTAATGCCGTGGAGCTTCTCTTCCAAAAGGAGAGGGGGTGTTGCATGAGACAGTCGTAAAAGTCTGCACGCAGAATATGTGGGTGGTTCATATGTATACGTATATATATAGAAATATATATAAGTTGTGCGTGGCCTTTGCTCTCTCTAGCAGTGTTTTACGCCACCACGTTAACACGCTCGATGTGCCAATGGTCGTCACCAGTGCATCTCAATCACTAACCGCCACCCTTAGTATATAGCCTCGGTACCTTCTTAGTAATAGGTAGAGAGAACCAAGTGGTTAGGACTGATGTCTGACGCACGTATGCAGCATTCAGCGTGAGGGACGGCACTGAGGTTGATCCAGCAACCTCGCCTCCCTACTATATTTTTCAGGTCGAACTCGTGTTAGTCTTCCCTGGGGGTAGCGGCTACCTTTACCGCGCCCAAGCTTGGTGCAGCATGAAAGAGAGCGGGGCGAGTTGGCCCCGCGCTCCACATTGGAAATTTTAAGCCACTTTGGGCCCCGCTCGGCCCGTTCTCGTGTCCAAAACCAGCCCCGCTCCGCCGGCAACTCCCCGCGCTGGTAGCGCGGGAGACCGATTCTCCTCACTGGCAACTCCATCCCGCGCTCACCCATCGCCTACCGAGCATGTCCCGTCTTCCTAGCCCGGGAGAAACATTTTCTCCACTCTCTCTCGTCACTCCTTGCTGTCTCCACGTTGGCCAGCGCGGGAGAGCGGGGCGGCTCGCTATATATTCCCTCTCGTCACTCCTTGCTGTCCCCACGTTGGCAGCGCGGGAGAGCGGGACGGCTCGCTATACACTCTCTCTCGTCACTCCTTGCCATCTCCACGTTGGCAGCGCGGGAGAGCGGGACGGCTCGCTATACCCTCTCTCTCGTCACTCCTTGCTGTCTCCACGTTGGCAGCGCGGGAGAGCGGGGCGGCTCACTATACACTCTCTCTCGTCACTCCTTGCCATCTCCACGTTGGCAGCGCGGGAGAGCGGGACGGCTCACTATACACTCTCTCTCGTCACTCCTTGCCATCTCCACGTTGGCAGCGCGGGAGAGCGGGACGGCTCGCTATACCCTCTCTCTCGTCACTCCTTGCTGTCTCCACGTTGGCAGCGCGGGAGAGCGGGACGGCTCGCTATACACTCTCTCTCGTCACTCCTTGCCGTCTCCACGTTGGCAGCGCGGGAGAGCGGGACGGCTCACTATACACTCTCTCTCGTCACTCCTTGCCGTCTCCACGTTGGCAGCGCGGGAGAGCGGGACGGCTCACTATACACTCTCTCTCGTCACTCCTTGCCATCTCCACGTTGGCAGCGCGGGAGAGCGGGACGGCTCACTATACACTCTCTCTCGTCACTCCTTGCCATCTCCACGTTGGCAGCGCGGGAGAGCGGGACGGCTCGCTATACCCTCTCTCTCGTCACTCCTTGCTGTCTCCACGTTGGCAGCGCGGGAGAGCGGGGCGGCTCACTATACACTCTCTCTCGTCACTCCTTGCTGTCTCCACGTTGGCAGCGCGGGAGAGCGAGGCGGCTCGTTATACACCCACTCTCGTCACTCCTTGCTGTCCCCACGTTGGCAGCGCGGGAGAGCGAGGCGGCTCGCTATACACTCTCTCTCGTCACTCCTTGCTGTCTCCAGGTTGGCAGCGCGGGAGATATAGGAGGCTCACTATACACACACTCCATTGTTTCTCGTGACTGGTTTCTCCCCCGTTGGCAGCGCCGGGCGGCGACTGAGAGCGGTAGAGCCACGATAAGTTTCTCGCACCCCGACTGCCTCCTCTGTTGCGAGCCCGGGACATTGTTTGTACAAGGTAAACGTAGTAGTATCAAGCTTTACAGTATGTTAATTGTTTTTTTCTGCTGTATACAAGAGGTATAATGTTTGCCGCCACATTTGCGTATCCGTGGAGATAAAAAAATGGAATTCTTTATCGAATTCCGTACTTTTTTTAAAACCACCCTTCGGATATGCATCTGTTTAGCGTTTTTGTTTGTCCACAAGCCACACATGTTCCTATTTGGACTTATAAAAAGACCGTGTTGTTGTGTTGTTACTAGTGCGTGATTGAATTTGTGTGTTTTGTTTAATGTCTTCTCTATGTATTTGTGTGTGTGACGCTGCTGTGTGTTAGTTAGTTAATAAGGCGTGTGAGAGGTGTTCCCGCTCTTACATATCGGGAGGGTTAGTAGTAGTAACTGAATCGATTTCTATGTTCTATTTGTTGAATTGATTTAAATATATATATCTTTTTGTGTGTGTGTGTGTGTGTGTGTGTGTGTGTGTGTGTGTGAGGCGCTGTGTTAGTTAAGGCGTGTGAGAGGTGTTCCCGGTGTGTAAGACCGGGAGAGTGAGGGTTGGGGTCGACGTGAGGATGGAGTTGAACAATGTTGCAATATTATCGGTTATTACGGAAGTGTCAGACGTCGGTTAGAAAAATGAAAACAACCATCGTGTAGGTGATAGAATGGTGCATATGATGAGCTACAATTGACAGCTTTATTTCTTTATCTATTAGAATATAATCGAGGTAGAATGAAATAGCGCATAAAGAAATGTTTTGACATGTTGTGCTTCACCACTTCGTAACTCGGTTATATTAGCTTACATTGAATTTCCAATTATTGCTTCGAGTAGTGGAAGGCTTGCTGATGGCTACGGTATGTAACACATGGTGGTGGAAAAAATAATGAGTGGTTTAAATGGTCGTTAAATTCGAATCCTTGAAAACCCGCCTTGGACGGTTTTCTTGTAGATTTGACAGTATTTTTTTATCTGCCTTTTTAACCAACTACAATATTTTATATCAGTTGTTATGGTACATCATACTGATCGTCAATGAGTGCAGATTATGAACCTGGATTTGAAAATACAATACGAGCTTAATAAATGTGAGAAACAGCGAGTTGAAGGAGAACATTTGAAAAAATTCTTTATGCGCTATTTTTTTTTCCTTCAATTATTTTGTAGCAAATGTCGTTTTAATGTTATTTTTTTTATTTCATCATGTGCATCATTGTATGACGAAGACGATGGTATACTCAGTTTTTCTTAGTGATATCTGGTAGTCTGGTAATATTTGGTAAGACTACAACATTTCTAATCACGGCCAGATTGTGAGTCTCTTAGCGACAAGGCTCGCCTCTCCCGCAGTTTTCTTCCGTCAAGGTGGTAACTAGCCGTTAAGCAATGTATGGAGATACCATCTCGCACTATAACTGCGGGAGAGGCTCTGAGTGAACAAGGTTACCTACCTCTAGCAACTGTAACGGATAGTAAGTCCTTCCCGTACTAAACTTGGAGGAGACGGCGCGGGACAATGTTTCACCGCCTGCTGCATTGAGACTGCGGGAGAGCTCTGAGTGAACAAGGTTACCTACCTCTAGCAACTGTAACGGATAGTAAGTCCTTGCCGTACTAAACTTGGAGGAGGCGGCGCGGGACAATGTTTCACCGCCTGCTGCATTGAGACTGCGGGAGAGGCTCTGAGTGAACAAGGTTACCTAACCTCTAGCAACTGTAACGGATAGTAAGTCCTTACCGTACTAAACTTGGAGGAGGCGGCGCGGGACAATGTTTCACCGCCTGCTGCATTGAGACTGCGGGAGAGCTCTGAGTGAACAAGGTTACCTACCTCTAGCAACTGTAACGGATAGTAAGTCCTTCCCGTACTAAACTTGGAGGAGGCGGCGCCGGACAATGTTTCACCGCCTGCTGCATTGAGACTGCGGGAGAGCTCTGAGTGAACAAGGTTACCTACCTCTAGCAACTGTAACGGATAGTAAGTCCTTGCCGTACTAAACTTGGAAGGAGGCGGCGCGGGACAATGTTTCACCGCCTGCTGCATTGAGACTGCGGGAGAGGCTCTGAGTGAACAAGGTTACCTAACCTCTAGCAACTGTAACGGATAGTAAGTCCTTGCCGTACTAAACTTGGAGGAGGCGGCGCGGGACAATGTTTCACCGCCTGCTGCATTGAGACTGCGGGAGAGCTCTGATTGAACAAGGTTACCTACCTCTAGCAACTGTAACGGATAGTAAGTCCTTGCCGTACTAAACTTGGAGGAGGCGGCGCCGGACAATGTTTCACCGCCTGCTGCATTGAGACTGCGGGAGAGGCTCTGAGTGAACAAGGTTACTTACCTCTAGCAACTGTAACGGATAGTAAGTCCTTGCCGTACTAAACTTGGAGGAGGCGGCGCGGGACAATGTTTCACCGCCTGCTGCATTGAGACTGCGGGAGAGGCTCTGAGTGAACAAGGTTACCTAACCTCTAGCAACTGTAACGGATAGTAAGTCCTTACCGTACTAAACTTGGAGGAGGCGGCGCGGGACAATGTTTCACCGCCTGCTGCATTGAGACTGCGGGAGAGCTCTGAGTGAACAAGGTTACCTACCTCTAGCAACTGTAACGGATAGTAAGTCCTTCCCGTACTAAACTTGGAGGAGGCGGCGCGGGACAATGTTTCACCGCCTGCTGCATTGAGACTGCGGGAGAGCTCTGAGTGAACAAGGTTACCTACCTCTAGCAACTGTAACGGATAGTAAGTCCTTCCCGTACTAAAATTGGAGGAGGCGGCGCGACGCGAGACAAACACAGAGAGAGAAAGAGACAGAGACAGAGACAGACACAGTGAGAGAAAGAGACAGAAAGAAAGAGAAAGAAACAGACACAGAGAGAGAAAGAGACAGAGACAGACACAGTGAGAGAAAGAGACAGAAAGAAAGAGAAAGAAACAGACACAGAGAGAGAAAGAGACAGAGAGAGAAAGAGACAGAGACAGAGAAAGAGACAGACACAGTGAGAGAAAGAGACAGAAAGAAAGAGAAAGAGACAGACACAGTGAGAGAAAGAGACAGAAAGAAAGAGAAAGAGACAGACACAGAGAGAGAAAGAGACAGAGAGAGAAAGAGACAGAGAAAGAAAGAGACAGAGAAAGAGACAGACACAGTGAGAGAAAGAGACAGAAAGAAAGAGAAAGAGACAGACACAGAGAGAGAAAGAGACAGAGAGAGAAAGAGACAGAGAGAGAAAGAGAAAGAGACAGAGAGAGAGAAAGAGACAGACACAGAGAGAGAAAGAGACAGAGACAGACACAGAGAGAGAAAGAGACAGAGAGAGAAAGAGAAAGAGAAAGAGACAGAGAGAGAGAGAGAAAGAGAAAGAGACAGAGAGAGAAAGAGACAGAGATAGACACAGAGAGAGAAAGAGACAGGGAGAGAAAGAGACAGAGATAGACACAGAGAGAGACAGAGATAGACACAGAGAGAGAAAGAGACAGACACAGAGAGAGAAAGAGACAGAGAAAGAGAGAGAGACAGGGAGAGAAAGAGACAGAGATAGACACAGAGAGAGAAAGAGACAGGGAGAGAAAGAGACAGAGATAGACACAGAGAGAGAAAGAGACAGGGAGAGAAAGAGACAGAGAGAGAAAGAGACAGGGAGAGAAAGAGACAGAGATAGACACAGAGAGAGAAAGAGACAGGGAGAGAAAGAGACAGGGAGAGAAAGAGACAGAGATAGACACAGAGAGAGAAAGAGACAGACACAGAGAGAGAAAGAGACAGAGAAAGAGAGAGAGAAAGAGACAGAGACAGGGAGAGAAAGAGAGAGAGAAAGAGACAGAGATAGACACAGAGAGAGAGAGAAAGAGACAGAGACAGACACAGAGAGAGAAAGAGAAAGAAAGAGACAGAGATAGACACAGAGAGAGAAAGAGACAGAGACAGACACAGAGAGAGAAAGAGACAGAGAAAGAAAGAGACAGAGACAGGGAGAGAAAGAGACAGAGAAAGAGACAGAGAGAGAGAGAAAGAGACAGAGAGAGAAAGAGAAAGAGACAGAGAGAGAGAGAGAAAGAGACAGAGAAAGAGACAGAGACAGACACAGAGAAAGAGACAGAGACAGACACAGAGAGAGAAAGAGACAGACACAGAGAGAGAAAGAGACAGACACTTTCCTAGCCTGTCTCACCACATATCCGTAATGAACCTAGACTATCTCACCGGGCCAGGTGAAACTACCTAAAACAAGCAACTATGTGCTGGAGCCCACGAGTGAAAATTATTAATGCTACCATGTATTTGTGTTAGTATTTAAGATAGAACGTTGATATTCTTAGTGCAAATAGAGTAGGCTGCGAGCTTGTAAATGCTACAAACAGATTTTCTTAATGAGCCTTAGTTTGGAAATTTTTTATTGCGTACTTGTAGAAGAAAAGTAATGTATTCCCTTAGCGGGTGGGATGTGTTTAGTGGCGTAAAATATATATGGTGAAATGTAATTATATTTTTTTTCTTCAAATTTAAATATCTCGAGAAGTAAAGCCCAAGAAGATTTTCTTTTAATACCAGTAGAAAGGCCTTGTAATGATTTACCGTCAGTATACGTGGAGGATTTCTATAGTCTCAAGACTGTCTGACGTGTTAGTTTTGCGACTTGAGGTTACTTTTGTGATACTTTTCGATGATACGTTTAAGTTCGACACTTGTTTTTGAGTGCAACTGCACAAGACTCTGACGTGTTATTTTTCGATGATACGTTCAAGTTCGACAGTTACTTTTGTGTACAACTGCACACAAGACCGTCTTGAGGTTACTTTCGGATGTTACGTTGCGTGACGAAACCTCTATATTCTTTTTACGGTGCAGTCTTAGCGAATGACAGTGAGGATGCTGTTCTATAGATAAGGGTGTGTAGTAATGTAAATATGGGTTTGCCGGGAGGATTTCGCCATCGGGATGCGTGACAAAATCTTTTTAGCCTTGTTAGGGAGGCAGAAGTGCAAGCGGTTCGTAGCGAGAGTACTGCTGCTGTTCTGTTGATTTGAGTGTGGAAAGATATAAATAAATAAATCTTGGTTTTTGGTGTCACCTCTGAAACTAAGTTAATCCAAATATATTTTACAAG
>JAXIVD010000825.1:42500-55000 GCA_036785275.1 Cancer borealis
GCGTACAGGCGAGCATGCTCGGACCACCGAGCGCGCCGGGCAACCCACGAAGCCAGAGGTAGACAACAGGGGAGAGGGACTCACCCCGCGCACCTCTTTTGGAATGACCTCGCTTTGGTATGGGAGACCCGGCGGCATCGGCCGGTCAGGGATCGGCCCCGGAGGGCGCCACCGACCGAAGCCGGGACACCCCCCTTTCACTTTCATTGCGCCTTTGGGTTTAGTGCGCCCAATGACTCGCACACATGTTAGACTCCTTGGTCCGTGTTTCAAGACGGGTCGGGTGGGTCACCGACCTTTTGCACGCCGCGAGAGGAAGTATTGGCGTGGATGCGCCCCTCTGCTACACGACCGTCGCAGGGCAGCCAGGACACCGGAGGTTTCCCCCTTCGCCGGCACTAAAAGTGCACGACGTTGGGGTACCAGTCCGCCCGGGCCTTAGACGTCCCCAGCAACGGGTCGCGGCGACCTACATCACGAGGGGAAATACGCCCGCCGGCGCCGGCTTGAACGTGGGCACGCCCAAGAGTTCCTGGGTCGCATAAGCGAATCCCAACGTCCAGCCGGCTTTGGCCGACGAGCTGAATCCCCTCGGTTCGACCTTCGAGGTCCCACCCGTTTGGCTCTTAACGGTTTCACGTACTCTTGAACTCTCTCTTCAAAGTTCTTTTCAACTTTCCCTCACGGTACTTGTTCGCTATCGGTCTCGTGGTCATATTTAGCCTTAGATGGAGTTTACCACCTGCTTAGGGCTGCATTTTCAAGCAACCCGACTCTACGGAGAGGCCCTTTCCGACAATCTCTCGTGTACCCTCGCGGGCGCCGCCACACGGGCCTGTCACCCTCCATGGGTAGTGGCCGCTTTCAAGCATAACTTAGGCGGTGAGAGACTGCGTGCCGGACCCTCCGAAACGCAACACCCCTGGCGCCGGGTCACGACGCCAGGTTATGCGCTGGGCTTTTCCCAGTTCAGTCGCCCTTACTAAGGGAATCCCTGTTGGTTTCTTTTCCTCCGCTTATTAATATGCTTAAATTTGGCGGGTACTCTACCCTAACACGAGGTCGACATTGGAGCAGTAGCGACTACTATAAAGTAGTCACTGGCTTCCAGTTTTGGTTTGTGTGCGCCCGTTCCCATTAAGGTTTGATAAGGATGGGTGCTGCAGCTAACGAACCGAGGTGTAAGTAGTATAAACCGACCCGGTCGCCTTCAAGACGCCCATACGCGACTTTAGCATGCAACAGAGCCTCTGTCCTTCCTTGGAGGGAAACGAGGCAACAGGCATGGACGGCGACAAACAAAACAGCGCGTAAGCGTTGTATGTCTGTACATGGTCCTTGCCACCAAGTCCACAGATATATGACTTTGGCTTGGCAGCACATCTTTAGGGAACGCCAATTTGACTCTCGTCAAAGAGGCGAACCTCCCCAAGGCGGTCAATGCCACGCACGCAGTAGAGAGAGAGAGAGAGAGTAGAGACAAAGCTGCTACTACTACTACTACTACTACTACTCTGCCGGTGGTAACAAAGCCGATGTATTGGATTTGATATCCGACCCTCGTGTAGGAGTGACGGCAGCACATGAGAGTGCCGCCGCCGCAATGTGCGTTCGACTTGTCGATGTATCTGGTATTCTTGCGATTCACATACCGACACGCAGCTTGCTGCGGTCTTCATCGACCCACGAGCCGAGTGATCCACCGTTAAGAGTTGTGATTTTTGTCATTACGTCAGTCTCAATTGCCGACTTTCAAGACTTCCGCCATCTCTGCCTCGGGAGACGATAGTGGGAAGACGTAGTATACTGGGTTTAAATAGATAGTCACAGGTTTGTGAGAAGTACCTCGTTACCAGCCGGTGACACCTCCCGACGACGTTAAGTGACCGCTATCATTCGGAAACTTTGCCCGATAAAAGTCGGCCAACCTAGCGTACGTCGGTTGGTTGGAGTACCGGTGGTGTGAGTAATGGTCTACCTCTGTCCACAATGGACAGAAGAGAAGAGTGTGGGTTGAGCTGCGGCACTGTTTGCCTGTTCTCAGGCCGGGCCGCCAAAAATTGATGCATCGGTCAATTTTTTTTTTTTTGGTCGGTACCCGGCCACCCGAATTTTTTGGTTTTTGTTGCTGCAAGCAAACACGTTAATGATCCTTCCGCAGGTTCACCTACGGAAACCTTGTTACGACTTTTACTTCCTCTAAATGATCAAGTTTGGACATCTTTCCGTCAGCTCGAGGCGCCGAGAGACCCAACGGCGAACCGAGGGCCCGGCATCCAAGAGCGCCAGTCCGAAGGCCTCACTAAATCATTCAATCGGTAGTAGCGACGGGCGGTGTGTACAAAGGGCAGGGACGTAATCAACGCAAGCTCATGACTTGCGCTTACTGGGAATTCCTCGTTCATGGGAGACAATTGCAAACCCCAATCCCTATCATGAAAGGATTTCAACGGGTTACCCGCTCCTCTCGGAGGGGGAGGACACGTTGATCCCTTCAGTGTAGCGCGCGTGCGGCCCAGAACATCTAAGGGCATCACAGACCTGTTATTGCTCAATCTCGTGCGGCTAGAATTGCCGCTTATCCCTCTAAGAAGAAGCTGCGAACTGGACACCAATTGCTGGAGATCCGTCGACTAGTTAGTAGGCCAGAGTCTCGTTCGTTATCGGAATTAACCAGACAAATCGCTCCACCAACTAAGAACGGCCATGCACCACCACCCACCGAATCGAGAAAGAGCTCTCAATCTGTCAATCCTTCCGGTGTCTGGGCCTGGTGAGGTTCCCCGTGTTGAGTCAAATTAAGCCGCAGGCTCCACTCCTGGTGGTGCCCTTCCGTCAATTCCTTTAAGTTTCAGCTTTGCAACCATACTTCCCCCGGAACCCAAAGACTTTGGTTTCCCGGAAGCTGCCCGCCGGGTCATGGGAATAACGCCGGCGGATCGCTGGTCAGCATCGTTTATGGTTAGAACTAGGGCGGTATCTGATCGCCTTCGAACCTCTAACTTTCGTTCTTGATTAATGAAAACATCCTTGGCAAATGCTTTCGCAGTAGTTCGTCTTGCGACGGTCCAAGAATTTCACCTCTAGCGTCGCAATACGAATGCCCCCGCCTGTTCCTATTAGTCATTACCTCGGGTTCAGAAAACCGACAAAATAGAACCGAGGTCCTATTCCATTATTCCATGCATAGGCATTCAGGCCGTCAGTGTAGCCTGCTTTGAGCACTCTAATTTTTTCAAAGTAAACTCTGCCGGCCACGCGGGACACTCGATGAAGAGCACCCCGTGCGAGCCAGCGGGCTGTTGTGGCTGTTCGGAGCGTGACAGTATGCACCGGGCGGTGAACCGTCAGTCCAGAACTGAAATCCAACTACGAGCTTTTTAACCGCAACAACTTTAATATACGCTATTGGAGCTGGAATTACCGCGGCTGCTGGCACCAGACTTGCCCTCCAATAGATCCTCGTTAAAGGATTTAAAGTGTACTCATTCCGATTGCGAGGCCTCGGATGAGTCTCGCATCGTTATTTTTCGTCACTACCTCCCCGTGCCGGGAGTGGGTAATTTGCGTGCCTGCTGCCTTCCTTAGATGTGGTAGCCGTTTCTCAGGCTCCCTCTCCGGAATCGAACCCTGATTCCCCGTTACCCGTTATAGCCATTGTAGGCGTATAACCTACAATCGAAAGCTGATAAGGCAGACACTTGAAAGAGGCGGCGCCGGTGCGGAGACCGTGCGCTCAGCGACAAGTTATTCAGATTCAACACGGTGGGGTGACGGACCGAAGTCCGACCGGTTTTGAACTAATAAAAGCGCTCTTCCCTTGCGGTCAGAGACGTGGTGCATGTATTAGCTCTAGAATTACCACAGTTATCCAAGTAAGTGTGGGTACAGATCCAATGAATCATAGCTGATTTAATGAGCCATTCGCGGTTTCGCCTTAAATCGGCTTGTACTTAGACATGCATGGCTTAATCTTTGAGACAAGCATATGACTACTGGCAGGATCAACCAGGTAGCTATGTTACATCAAAACTTTTTGATTGTAATGTTTAGTAATAGCGCTAAGCGTCCATTGGCAGCATTGGCCCGCGACGCCGCGTCCCTTCTCTTTAAGGGGGAAATGGAAATAACCTTCGTTACACCATTCAAGTGTGTCCCTTCTCTCTAAGGGGGGAATGGAAATAACGTACGTTACACCATTCTAGCGTCCCTTCTCTCTAAGGGTGATATGGAAATAACGTACGTTACACCATTCAAGCGTCCCTTCTCTCTAAGGGGGGAATGGAAATAACGTACGTTACACCATCCAAGTTTGTGGTAGTAGTTGTAAGCTGCTGGGAAACGTTTATAACCCGTCTTTGCTCACGAAAAGAAACAAAAGTGTGCTTCGTTCCAACTGACCGTTCGTTAGAAGCTGCGTCAGTGTAGAGAGGTTAAAGTGATGATTCTTTAACCTACGGGATGAGTTATCGCACGGGTAGTGGAGTAACCATCACAAAGTAAGAGGGGTCGCTGCATTGAAGGCTCCCCGCTTTAGCTAACACCATATCATCATGTGCGCCGCCACGAGGAGCCACAGCTAATGCCGTGGAGCTTCTCTTCCAAAAGGAGAGGGGGTGTTGCATGAGACAGTCGTAAAAGTCTGCACGCAGAATATGTGGGTGGTTCATATGTATACGTATATATATAGAAATATATATAAGTTGTGCGTGGCCTTTGCTCTCTCTAGCAGTGTTTTACGCCACCACGTTAACACGCTCGATGTGCCAATGGTCGTCACCAGTGCATCTCAATCACTAACCGCCACCCTTAGTATATAGCCTCGGTACCTTCTTAGTAATAGGTAGAGAGAACCAAGTGGTTAGGACTGATGTCTGACGCACGTATGCAGCATTCAGCGTGAGGGACGGCACTGAGGTTGATCCAGCAACCTCGCCTCCCTACTATATTTTTCAGGTCGAACTCGTGTTAGTCTTCCCTGGGGGTAGCGGCTACCTTTACCGCGCCCAAGCTTGGTGCAGCATGAAAGAGAGCGGGGCGAGTTGGCCCCGCGCTCCACATTGGAAATTTTAAGCCACTTTGGGCCCCGCTCGGCCCGTTCTCGTGTCCAAAACCAGCCCCGCTCCGCCGGCAACTCCCCGCGCTGGTAGCGCGGGAGACCGATTCTCCTCACTGGCAACTCCATCCCGCGCTCACCCATCGCCTACCGAGCATGTCCCGTCTTCCTAGCCCGGGAGAAACATTTTCTCCACTCTCTCTCGTCACTCCTTGCTGTCTCCACGTTGGCCAGCGCGGGAGAGCGGGGCGGCTCGCTATATATTCCCTCTCGTCACTCCTTGCTGTCCCCACGTTGGCAGCGCGGGAGAGCGGGACGGCTCGCTATACACTCTCTCTCGTCACTCCTTGCCATCTCCACGTTGGCAGCGCGGGAGAGCGGGACGGCTCGCTATACCCTCTCTCTCGTCACTCCTTGCTGTCTCCACGTTGGCAGCGCGGGAGAGCGGGGCGGCTCACTATACACTCTCTCTCGTCACTCCTTGCCATCTCCACGTTGGCAGCGCGGGAGAGCGGGACGGCTCACTATACACTCTCTCTCGTCACTCCTTGCCATCTCCACGTTGGCAGCGCGGGAGAGCGGGACGGCTCGCTATACCCTCTCTCTCGTCACTCCTTGCTGTCTCCACGTTGGCAGCGCGGGAGAGCGGGACGGCTCGCTATACACTCTCTCTCGTCACTCCTTGCCGTCTCCACGTTGGCAGCGCGGGAGAGCGGGACGGCTCACTATACACTCTCTCTCGTCACTCCTTGCCGTCTCCACGTTGGCAGCGCGGGAGAGCGGGACGGCTCACTATACACTCTCTCTCGTCACTCCTTGCCATCTCCACGTTGGCAGCGCGGGAGAGCGGGACGGCTCACTATACACTCTCTCTCGTCACTCCTTGCCATCTCCACGTTGGCAGCGCGGGAGAGCGGGACGGCTCGCTATACCCTCTCTCTCGTCACTCCTTGCTGTCTCCACGTTGGCAGCGCGGGAGAGCGGGGCGGCTCACTATACACTCTCTCTCGTCACTCCTTGCTGTCTCCACGTTGGCAGCGCGGGAGAGCGAGGCGGCTCGTTATACACCCACTCTCGTCACTCCTTGCTGTCCCCACGTTGGCAGCGCGGGAGAGCGAGGCGGCTCGCTATACACTCTCTCTCGTCACTCCTTGCTGTCTCCAGGTTGGCAGCGCGGGAGATATAGGAGGCTCACTATACACACACTCCATTGTTTCTCGTGACTGGTTTCTCCCCCGTTGGCAGCGCCGGGCGGCGACTGAGAGCGGTAGAGCCACGATAAGTTTCTCGCACCCCGACTGCCTCCTCTGTTGCGAGCCCGGGACATTGTTTGTACAAGGTAAACGTAGTAGTATCAAGCTTTACAGTATGTTAATTGTTTTTTTCTGCTGTATACAAGAGGTATAATGTTTGCCGCCACATTTGCGTATCCGTGGAGATAAAAAAATGGAATTCTTTATCGAATTCCGTACTTTTTTTAAAACCACCCTTCGGATATGCATCTGTTTAGCGTTTTTGTTTGTCCACAAGCCACACATGTTCCTATTTGGACTTATAAAAAGACCGTGTTGTTGTGTTGTTACTAGTGCGTGATTGAATTTGTGTGTTTTGTTTAATGTCTTCTCTATGTATTTGTGTGTGTGACGCTGCTGTGTGTTAGTTAGTTAATAAGGCGTGTGAGAGGTGTTCCCGCTCTTACATATCGGGAGGGTTAGTAGTAGTAACTGAATCGATTTCTATGTTCTATTTGTTGAATTGATTTAAATATATATATCTTTTTGTGTGTGTGTGTGTGTGTGTGTGTGTGTGTGTGTGTGTGTGTGAGGCGCTGTGTTAGTTAAGGCGTGTGAGAGGTGTTCCCGGTGTGTAAGACCGGGAGAGTGAGGGTTGGGGTCGACGTGAGGATGGAGTTGAACAATGTTGCAATATTATCGGTTATTACGGAAGTGTCAGACGTCGGTTAGAAAAATGAAAACAACCATCGTGTAGGTGATAGAATGGTGCATATGATGAGCTACAATTGACAGCTTTATTTCTTTATCTATTAGAATATAATCGAGGTAGAATGAAATAGCGCATAAAGAAATGTTTTGACATGTTGTGCTTCACCACTTCGTAACTCGGTTATATTAGCTTACATTGAATTTCCAATTATTGCTTCGAGTAGTGGAAGGCTTGCTGATGGCTACGGTATGTAACACATGGTGGTGGAAAAAATAATGAGTGGTTTAAATGGTCGTTAAATTCGAATCCTTGAAAACCCGCCTTGGACGGTTTTCTTGTAGATTTGACAGTATTTTTTTATCTGCCTTTTTAACCAACTACAATATTTTATATCAGTTGTTATGGTACATCATACTGATCGTCAATGAGTGCAGATTATGAACCTGGATTTGAAAATACAATACGAGCTTAATAAATGTGAGAAACAGCGAGTTGAAGGAGAACATTTGAAAAAATTCTTTATGCGCTATTTTTTTTTCCTTCAATTATTTTGTAGCAAATGTCGTTTTAATGTTATTTTTTTTATTTCATCATGTGCATCATTGTATGACGAAGACGATGGTATACTCAGTTTTTCTTAGTGATATCTGGTAGTCTGGTAATATTTGGTAAGACTACAACATTTCTAATCACGGCCAGATTGTGAGTCTCTTAGCGACAAGGCTCGCCTCTCCCGCAGTTTTCTTCCGTCAAGGTGGTAACTAGCCGTTAAGCAATGTATGGAGATACCATCTCGCACTATAACTGCGGGAGAGGCTCTGAGTGAACAAGGTTACCTACCTCTAGCAACTGTAACGGATAGTAAGTCCTTCCCGTACTAAACTTGGAGGAGACGGCGCGGGACAATGTTTCACCGCCTGCTGCATTGAGACTGCGGGAGAGCTCTGAGTGAACAAGGTTACCTACCTCTAGCAACTGTAACGGATAGTAAGTCCTTGCCGTACTAAACTTGGAGGAGGCGGCGCGGGACAATGTTTCACCGCCTGCTGCATTGAGACTGCGGGAGAGGCTCTGAGTGAACAAGGTTACCTAACCTCTAGCAACTGTAACGGATAGTAAGTCCTTACCGTACTAAACTTGGAGGAGGCGGCGCGGGACAATGTTTCACCGCCTGCTGCATTGAGACTGCGGGAGAGCTCTGAGTGAACAAGGTTACCTACCTCTAGCAACTGTAACGGATAGTAAGTCCTTCCCGTACTAAACTTGGAGGAGGCGGCGCCGGACAATGTTTCACCGCCTGCTGCATTGAGACTGCGGGAGAGCTCTGAGTGAACAAGGTTACCTACCTCTAGCAACTGTAACGGATAGTAAGTCCTTGCCGTACTAAACTTGGAAGGAGGCGGCGCGGGACAATGTTTCACCGCCTGCTGCATTGAGACTGCGGGAGAGGCTCTGAGTGAACAAGGTTACCTAACCTCTAGCAACTGTAACGGATAGTAAGTCCTTGCCGTACTAAACTTGGAGGAGGCGGCGCGGGACAATGTTTCACCGCCTGCTGCATTGAGACTGCGGGAGAGCTCTGATTGAACAAGGTTACCTACCTCTAGCAACTGTAACGGATAGTAAGTCCTTGCCGTACTAAACTTGGAGGAGGCGGCGCCGGACAATGTTTCACCGCCTGCTGCATTGAGACTGCGGGAGAGGCTCTGAGTGAACAAGGTTACTTACCTCTAGCAACTGTAACGGATAGTAAGTCCTTGCCGTACTAAACTTGGAGGAGGCGGCGCGGGACAATGTTTCACCGCCTGCTGCATTGAGACTGCGGGAGAGGCTCTGAGTGAACAAGGTTACCTAACCTCTAGCAACTGTAACGGATAGTAAGTCCTTACCGTACTAAACTTGGAGGAGGCGGCGCGGGACAATGTTTCACCGCCTGCTGCATTGAGACTGCGGGAGAGCTCTGAGTGAACAAGGTTACCTACCTCTAGCAACTGTAACGGATAGTAAGTCCTTCCCGTACTAAACTTGGAGGAGGCGGCGCGGGACAATGTTTCACCGCCTGCTGCATTGAGACTGCGGGAGAGCTCTGAGTGAACAAGGTTACCTACCTCTAGCAACTGTAACGGATAGTAAGTCCTTCCCGTACTAAAATTGGAGGAGGCGGCGCGACGCGAGACAAACACAGAGAGAGAAAGAGACAGAGACAGAGACAGACACAGTGAGAGAAAGAGACAGAAAGAAAGAGAAAGAAACAGACACAGAGAGAGAAAGAGACAGAGACAGACACAGTGAGAGAAAGAGACAGAAAGAAAGAGAAAGAAACAGACACAGAGAGAGAAAGAGACAGAGAGAGAAAGAGACAGAGACAGAGAAAGAGACAGACACAGTGAGAGAAAGAGACAGAAAGAAAGAGAAAGAGACAGACACAGTGAGAGAAAGAGACAGAAAGAAAGAGAAAGAGACAGACACAGAGAGAGAAAGAGACAGAGAGAGAAAGAGACAGAGAAAGAAAGAGACAGAGAAAGAGACAGACACAGTGAGAGAAAGAGACAGAAAGAAAGAGAAAGAGACAGACACAGAGAGAGAAAGAGACAGAGAGAGAAAGAGACAGAGAGAGAAAGAGAAAGAGACAGAGAGAGAGAAAGAGACAGACACAGAGAGAGAAAGAGACAGAGACAGACACAGAGAGAGAAAGAGACAGAGAGAGAAAGAGAAAGAGAAAGAGACAGAGAGAGAGAAAGAGAAAGAGACAGAGAGAGAAAGAGACAGAGATAGACACAGAGAGAGAAAGAGACAGGGAGAGAAAGAGACAGAGATAGACACAGAGAGAGACAGAGATAGACACAGAGAGAGAAAGAGACAGACACAGAGAGAGAAAGAGACAGAGAAAGAGAGAGAGACAGGGAGAGAAAGAGACAGAGATAGACACAGAGAGAGAAAGAGACAGGGAGAGAAAGAGACAGAGATAGACACAGAGAGAGAAAGAGACAGGGAGAGAAAGAGACAGAGAGAGAAAGAGACAGGGAGAGAAAGAGACAGAGATAGACACAGAGAGAGAAAGAGACAGGGAGAGAAAGAGACAGGGAGAGAAAGAGACAGAGATAGACACAGAGAGAGAAAGAGACAGACACAGAGAGAGAAAGAGACAGAGAAAGAGAGAGAGAAAGAGACAGAGACAGGGAGAGAAAGAGAGAGAGAAAGAGACAGAGATAGACACAGAGAGAGAGAGAAAGAGACAGAGACAGACACAGAGAGAGAAAGAGAAAGAAAGAGACAGAGATAGACACAGAGAGAGAAAGAGACAGAGACAGACACAGAGAGAGAAAGAGACAGAGAAAGAAAGAGACAGAGACAGGGAGAGAAAGAGACAGAGAAAGAGACAGAGAGAGAGAGAAAGAGACAGAGAGAGAAAGAGAAAGAGACAGAGAGAGAGAGAGAAAGAGACAGAGAAAGAGACAGAGACAGACACAGAGAAAGAGACAGAGACAGACACAGAGAGAGAAAGAGACAGACACAGAGAGAGAAAGAGACAGACACTTTCCTAGCCTGTCTCACCACATATCCGTAATGAACCTAGACTATCTCACCGGGCCAGGTGAAACTACCTAAAACAAGCAACTATGTGCTGGAGCCCACGAGTGAAAATTATTAATGCTACCATGTATTTGTGTTAGTATTTAAGATAGAACGTTGATATTCTTAGTGCAAATAGAGTAGGCTGCGAGCTTGTAAATGCTACAAACAGATTTTCTTAATGAGCCTTAGTTTGGAAATTTTTTATTGCGTACTTGTAGAAGAAAAGTAATGTATTCCCTTAGCGGGTGGGATGTGTTTAGTGGCGTAAAATATATATGGTGAAATGTAATTATATTTTTTTTCTTCAAATTTAAATATCTCGAGAAGTAAAGCCCAAGAAGATTTTCTTTTAATACCAGTAGAAAGGCCTTGTAATGATTTACCGTCAGTATACGTGGAGGATTTCTATAGTCTCAAGACTGTCTGACGTGTTAGTTTTGCGACTTGAGGTTACTTTTGTGATACTTTTCGATGATACGTTTAAGTTCGACACTTGTTTTTGAGTGCAACTGCACAAGACTCTGACGTGTTATTTTTCGATGATACGTTCAAGTTCGACAGTTACTTTTGTGTACAACTGCACACAAGACCGTCTTGAGGTTACTTTCGGATGTTACGTTGCGTGACGAAACCTCTATATTCTTTTTACGGTGCAGTCTTAGCGAATGACAGTGAGGATGCTGTTCTATAGATAAGGGTGTGTAGTAATGTAAATATGGGTTTGCCGGGAGGATTTCGCCATCGGGATGCGTGACAAAATCTTTTTAGCCTTGTTAGGGAGGCAGAAGTGCAAGCGGTTCGTAGCGAGAGTACTGCTGCTGTTCTGTTGATTTGAGTGTGGAAAGATATAAATAAATAAATCTTGGTTTTTGGTGTCACCTCTGAAACTAAGTTAATCCAAATATATTTTACAAGGATATTACGTACTGAACACCAATATCATATTCATTACGCTTTTAATGTGGAAACGAGAATTGAACCTAATGCTATAAGTGGGAAATTGTAGTCTTCGTTTTCGCTGCTACTTTGAGAGAATGGATCCAAGTATGTCCTCAAGATTTATATACGGTATGATGTTTGCTATTTAAGTGACTAATAGCTACCCCCGCCGATTACCCGCGCTTGTAGAGTCATAGCTACCCCCGCCGTTTACCGGCGCTTGGTCTGGTGCAATCGTCTATAGTTGTAAAGTATATCAGAAATAATGTTAGCAAGTCAAAAAATTTAACAGAAAATTTACAAGTCCAAAATAGAAACATGTCTGTCTTGTGGAAACGAGAATTGAACCTAATGCTATAAGTGGGAAATTGTAGTCTTCGTTTTCGCTGCTACCTTGAGAGAATGGATCCAAGTATGTCCTCAAGATTTATATACGGTATGATGTTTGCTATTTAAGTGACTAATAGCTACCCCCGCCGATTACCCGCGCTTGTAGAGTCATAGCTACCCCCGGCGCTTGGTCTGGTGCAATCGTCTATAGTTGTAAAGTATATCAGAAATAATGTTAGCAAGTCAAAAAATTATGCAGAAAATTTACAAGTCCAAAATAGAAACATGTCTGTCTTGTTTTTATACACCTTCATGAAAATAGAAACCAACAGCCACTGCTGTACGCGAGTTGAGATGGAAAGTAAAGTGTGGAGTTGAGTATGGACAGCTCTAAGTAAAGGCTTGCCGTGAGGGTCTCGCCATCAGGCTGCGTGACGAAACCTCTATAGTCTTGTTAGGGAGAAGTCTTATTATTATTAGCTGGTCACTGTGAGGAGGCTGCTCTGTAGAGCAGAGTGTGAACAGATATAAATAAAGGCTTGCCCGGAGGATTTCGCCATCGGGTTGCGTGGCGAAACCTCCAGCCTTGTTAGGGAGGTAGAAGTGTTGTAGAATAGTGTAGTGTAATGTAATGTAGAAAGATGTAAGTAAATAA
>JAXIVD010000825.1:57500-75000 GCA_036785275.1 Cancer borealis
GTGGTGGGTGCTTCTGACATGCCTCGCCCATCGACTGATGCATAGAGCTGTTCGCGATGATGGAGATTCGCGGCCTTGAAGAGGTCTTTAGCACCTGGGGTGTTTGGTGTTTTCCAGCTCTCTGCAAGTCTAGCAACGCTGGCATCGGGGGATTTGCACAGTCGTTCTATTAGACCTCGTTTAAGTGCTGGGACTAAGGTCGTAAACCTGGGCACACCCAATCCCCCGTCGCCGACTTTGGTGTAGAGTGCGGCATTGGATGTGTCCTTAGGCAGATGGAGCGCCTTTTTGGTGAACTTCCTTACCTCCAGGTCTAGTCTCTGGAGTGTCCCTTTTGTGGTTTTCCCCATCACCCGGGTGTACTGGTGTCTGGGGATTACCACGCACTTCAAAGCCCATAGCTTTTGTTGGGGCTTGAGTGGGGCTTTCTGCAAAAGCCCGAGGTCCTTTATTAGGGCGGCTAACGTTCTTCCCGGCTCGCCAGGGTTTTTAGTTGGGCCGATCTCAATGCCCAAATATTTGTAAGCCTGTCCTGGCTGTAAACACTTTAAAGGAGAGTTGCTGGCAGTGAAGGTGTTAGTGCTGTCTACCAGCCATCTTTTCCTCTTTTTGTCGCCCTTGATGTTAAAGGTAGCGCACTTTTTGTGGCCTAGCTCTAACCCCACTCTGCCTGCTCCATCAACTAGGGCGTTGATGAGTGCTTGCAGGCCGAGTGGGGTTCTAGCCGTGAGGGCGACATCATCCGCGTATGCAATATAGGGGATTGTTTCCCCTGCTAGGCTTGCCCCTAAGCCTGCAGGGAGACTGGCCAGGGCCCAGTCTAGACAGATGTTAAAAAGGTACGGGGACAGCGGATCCCCCTGCAGTACCCCCCTTGTTAATTTTACCTCAGCTCCCAAGATGTTAGTTGAGGCCTTCTTATAGAGGTTATGGATGTAATTGGTGAGGCTTGTTGGCATTCCCCATCTCTTGGTTGCAGCTAGGAGAGAGGGGTGCCCCACCGAGTCAAAGGCTTTTTGAAAGTCTATGAAGGCTATGCAGAGATTATCGTTCTTATTGGTCCGCTCCTTTATTAGTTCTTGGATGAGGAGGAGGTTAGCTGCTACTCCTTCCTCAGGAGCGAACCCTTTCTGCCTGGATGGTAATGGGGCAGCCTTCATGAGCCTTGCTGCTATGATTTTATTGTACGTCCTCAGAAGGAGTGACGTTACAGTGATGGGCCGGTACTCTCCTGGCTGGGAAGGAGAGTTTACCTTAGGGATTAAGGTGGTTTTCCCTTTTGCCCAACTTGTTGGTATATCTTCCAAGTGGAGAATGCTGTTGAAGGCCCAAAGCAGTTTGGCAGGGTCTAACTGCTTGAGGTCTTCAAGGCATCTGCCATCAGGCCCTGGGGACGTGTTGTTTTTGGTCCCTCTGATGGCAGTGGAGAGCTCCTCAGGTGTTATAGGGCCGAGCTCTTCCATGCTCCTTAAAGGTCTTGGCCTACGTCTTTCAGTGGGAGATGGTCTACTAAAGAGATTCGTCCAGAATGTCTGGAGGCCCGGAGGTTGGGCGGGCGGGCCGTCAGGGACACCGGCCAAGATGTTCCTGACGGCACGACCCCGATCTCTTTTCCACTGTCTCTGGGTGTTCCGGTATGCTCTTATCCTCCTTTTCCGGCACCCTAGCTCCATTTCCGCGCCCATACGGGGAGCTTTATACACGTAGGCCTTGGAAGGTATCCATAGATTCATAGCAGCATTGACTTCCTCTATGCCTCTAGGGAAACTGAGGCCCAGAGTGTCGGACAAGTGTGTTAGGATGTCTCGTACACTCTGGGTTTCCTCCTCTGATGGTGATGTTAACGGAGGTTGCGCGGTAGGCTGGCTTCTGCCAGCAACTCTCCTGGCTGTTGTTGTTGCCAGTGCTTCTCCTTCTCCTTCTACTACTCCTTCCAGGACAGGTCTTCTTTGGGACCTTGTTCTTATGGGGGTCGGGCTGGACATGATGTCCGGCGGCGACGCAGCTCTCGCAAATCGGAGGACTAACTCCTTATAGGAATTCGCCCTCCGGCGCGACCTTATGGACTCAATGGTCCTTCCGGGAAGGACATTTTCCCGGATTCCCTGATTCATGGTTGTTGTTAAATCAGGGTGAGCTGCCTCGAAGGCGGCCATCATATTCAGCTCTTCCCCGTCCCACCTGGCTTTTGTGCGCTTTGTAGCTGCCACACGAAGCTCCTCATCGTGATACTCCTTTTCATGCTGGAGCCGCTCATGGACCCGGCGCCCCTTATAGTTGGCGAAGCGGCGCCGGCACCTGGGGCAGGTAGGGCTCTTGTCCCCTCCAGCATTATTCTCTGCCATTCAGTATCAAGCGAATTTGCTTGTTACAACAAATATGAAAAATGTATATTGGCAGGTTTACTGCGGTGATCTGCAGTAGGTGGGAAGGTGTTAGCCGCAACAGGACTCAATAAAGATTCCTGCTACGTTGCCCGGCGAGAACCACGCGGAGGTCCCTTCCCTTTCAACTATGTACTGGTGAGAGTCATAGTTACTCCCGCCGTTTACCCGCGCTTGGTTGAATCTCTTCACTTTGACATTCAGAGCACTGGGCAGAAATCACATTGCGTCAACATCTATCTCTGACCATCGCAATGCTTTGTTTTAATTAGACAGTCGGATTCCCCTGGTCCGTGCCAGTTCTGAGTTGATCGCTGGGCGCCAGCCGAAGTGGGTTTGGAGCGAGGGACGGTTGCTGCTACTACCAAACCGGAAGACCGGCGGTAGAGAGAACCGGCGCCCCCGCGCCCACGCAGCCTAGCGCGTTCCACGGAAGGGCCGGAGACACGCCGGTCCGAGCTCTCGGCAAGAGTGACGAGAGGGCTAAAACCGCCACCACGAGACTGACTCTCGACACGCTGGGCCGTGATCCCACACCGCAATAATGTGCCAAGCCTCCACGGCCGGTGCTGCGTGAACCCTGCGGATGGATCCCCGTCGTGTACCACCCCGTCGCGCCAGCTTTTAGCACGCGGACGGCGGGAGGAGACCGGGAGCGACGCGAGAGGCCACGCCGGGGCTTTTGAGGGCCCAGAACGACGTGGATACACTCACCGCGAACGCCTTTGCGAACCCGGACCCAACACACCGCCGCCGCACTGACGGACTTGAAAAAGGTAGTACGACGCGAGGCCGCATTTGGAATGGGTCACCGCCACCGGGGTGGGGAGGCACTACGGTTTGTGGGCGGACACCAACGTGCGAGGAGCCAGAGGGTAGACGGCGACACCCATCACCGCACACCTCATAACCTCTGAGCCCAGTCCAGCGCCCGAACCCAGGCCCGCTTCCCGCACAGGCCCGACTGGCCCGATCCTCAGAGCCAATCCTTATCCCGAAGTTACGGATCTAATTTGCCGACTTCCCTTACCTACATTAGTCTATCGACCAGAGGCTTCTTACCTTGGAGACCGGCTGCGGATATGGGTACGCGCAGGCCCGAAACTGGGGTGTTTCGCGGGAGCCGCGTGCGTGCGAGCACCGCACCGCCGAAACGGGCGACGCCACAGCAGCAGACTCCCACGCTTCGCCCCATGCAGTTACCTGCCTCGCATGTTTCACGGACCGGCAGTGGTACGCGGGACGCCGCAAGAACCGCGGCGCTCTACGGCAGACCGTGTTACCAACACCCTTTCGCTCTGCGAGTGGCTTCTAGGGTCACGGCGCCTTAAACAGAAAAGAAAACTCTTCCCCGGACCACCGCCGATGGACGCGAGTTGGTTCCCGTTACCGGGTTCCTGCACCAAGGGCCAGCCCGAGAAGGAACTGGGCCCCGGTTGGCATCCAGGCCTGGTTACGGAATAAGTACCGTATTCCCTTTCGCCACTAACTCCCAACTGGCAACTGAGAAAAATCTCTCATTTTGTTGTTGTTTGCAGAGAGCGAACGAGATCGAGAAGACTACTACTAGCATAGCATAGCAGCAGCCTCTCTCCCTCCATTCAACTCTCCGCGACTCGCTTGGCCGTTGCCTCTAGCGTGGGATAAGGCTTTAGCCTTGGGCTTAGGAGCGACTAACCCATGTCCAACTGATGTTCACATGGAACCCTTCTCCACATCGGCCTTCAAGGGAAGTCTCTCTCGACTATTTGCTACTACCACCAAGATCTGCACCAGGGGCGGCTCCAGGCCGGCTCACGCCGGATCCCTTCAGCGCTCACCCCTGCGACCCTCCTACTCGCCGGGGCTTGGAGACCTGGGCCTCCCCCCGCTAAGAGGGAAGCTTGGCCTTTAGTGCCACCGGCGGTCGAGTATCGGGAGAATGCTTGAGCGCCATACCATTTTAAGGGCTAGTTGCTTCGGCAGGTGAGTTGTTACACACTCCTTAGCGGATTCCAACTTCCATGGCCACCGTCCTGCTGTCTATAGCAACCAACGCCTTTCGATGGGGTCTAGATGAGCATTCGTTTAGGCCCCTTAACTCGACGTTTGGTTCATCCCACAGCGCCAGTTCTGCTTACCAAAAATGGCCCACTAGATACTCGGATTAGTCGCCGAAGCTTCAGCATTCAAGCAAGCTCGGCATCTCACCCATTTAAAGTTTGAGAATAGGTTGAGGACGTTTCGTCCCCAAGACCTCTAATCATTCGCTTTACCGGATGAAACTCCTTTGTTTCCGCGAGTACCAGCTATCCTGAGGGAAACTTCGGAGGGAACCAGCTACTAGATGGTTCGATTAGTCTTTCGCCCCTATACCCAGCTCTGACAATCGATTTGCACGTCAGAATTGCTACGGACCTCCACCAGAGTTTCCTCTGGCTTCATCCTGGCCAGGCATAGTTCACCATCTTTCGGGTCCCAACATGTCTGCTCATGGTACTTGCCGACAGCACACGCGCTAGGCCACTCCGGACAGAGCAGGATCAGAAGGCGTAACCGCGCCGGACGAACCCAGGAAGAAGCCGTGAAGCCCCCGCCCAAAGCCCGCCCAAAGACACGCGGCACACCAACCGAGAGCCCAAGCAGAGCCGATGAGGCCAACAACAGATTCGCGCGACGGCGTCGTATGGCAAGTCCCGGGCCTGCGCCCCCCTGCGTACAGGCGAGCATGCTCGGACCACCGAGCGCGCCGGGCAACCCACGAAGCCAGAGGTAGACAACAGGGGAGAGGGACTCACCCCGCGCACCTCTTTTGGAATGACCTCGCTTTGGTATGGGAGACCCGGCGGCATCGGCCGGTCAGGGATCGGCCCCGGAGGGCGCCACCGACCGAAGCCGGGACACCCCCCTTTCACTTTCATTGCGCCTTTGGGTTTAGTGCGCCCAATGACTCGCACACATGTTAGACTCCTTGGTCCGTGTTTCAAGACGGGTCGGGTGGGTCACCGACCTTTTGCACGCCGCGAGAGGAAGTATTGGCGTGGATGCGCCCCTCTGCTACACGACCGTCGCAGGGCAGCCAGGACACCGGAGGTTTCCCCCTTCGCCGGCACTAAAAGTGCACGACGTTGGGGTACCAGTCCGCCCGGGCCTTAGACGTCCCCAGCAACGGGTCGCGGCGACCTACATCACGAGGGGAAATACGCCCGCCGGCGCCGGCTTGAACGTGGGCACGCCCAAGAGTTCCTGGGTCGCATAAGCGAATCCCAACGTCCAGCCGGCTTTGGCCGACGAGCTGAATCCCCTCGGTTCGACCTTCGAGGTCCCACCCGTTTGGCTCTTAACGGTTTCACGTACTCTTGAACTCTCTCTTCAAAGTTCTTTTCAACTTTCCCTCACGGTACTTGTTCGCTATCGGTCTCGTGGTCATATTTAGCCTTAGATGGAGTTTACCACCTGCTTAGGGCTGCATTTTCAAGCAACCCGACTCTACGGAGAGGCCCTTTCCGACAATCTCTCGTGTACCCTCGCGGGCGCCGCCACACGGGCCTGTCACCCTCCATGGGTAGTGGCCGCTTTCAAGCATAACTTAGGCGGTGAGAGACTGCGTGCCGGACCCTCCGAAACGCAACACCCCTGGCGCCGGGTCACGACGCCAGGTTATGCGCTGGGCTTTTCCCAGTTCAGTCGCCCTTACTAAGGGAATCCCTGTTGGTTTCTTTTCCTCCGCTTATTAATATGCTTAAATTTGGCGGGTACTCTACCCTAACACGAGGTCGACATTGGAGCAGTAGCGACTACTATAAAGTAGTCACTGGCTTCCAGTTTTGGTTTGTGTGCGCCCGTTCCCATTAAGGTTTGATAAGGATGGGTGCTGCAGCTAACGAACCGAGGTGTAAGTAGTATAAACCGACCCGGTCGCCTTCAAGACGCCCATACGCGACTTTAGCATGCAACAGAGCCTCTGTCCTTCCTTGGAGGGAAACGAGGCAACAGGCATGGACGGCGACAAACAAAACAGCGCGTAAGCGTTGTATGTCTGTACATGGTCCTTGCCACCAAGTCCACAGATATATGACTTTGGCTTGGCAGCACATCTTTAGGGAACGCCAATTTGACTCTCGTCAAAGAGGCGAACCTCCCCAAGGCGGTCAATGCCACGCACGCAGTAGAGAGAGAGAGAGAGAGTAGAGACAAAGCTGCTACTACTACTACTACTACTACTACTCTGCCGGTGGTAACAAAGCCGATGTATTGGATTTGATATCCGACCCTCGTGTAGGAGTGACGGCAGCACATGAGAGTGCCGCCGCCGCAATGTGCGTTCGACTTGTCGATGTATCTGGTATTCTTGCGATTCACATACCGACACGCAGCTTGCTGCGGTCTTCATCGACCCACGAGCCGAGTGATCCACCGTTAAGAGTTGTGATTTTTGTCATTACGTCAGTCTCAATTGCCGACTTTCAAGACTTCCGCCATCTCTGCCTCGGGAGACGATAGTGGGAAGACGTAGTATACTGGGTTTAAATAGATAGTCACAGGTTTGTGAGAAGTACCTCGTTACCAGCCGGTGACACCTCCCGACGACGTTAAGTGACCGCTATCATTCGGAAACTTTGCCCGATAAAAGTCGGCCAACCTAGCGTACGTCGGTTGGTTGGAGTACCGGTGGTGTGAGTAATGGTCTACCTCTGTCCACAATGGACAGAAGAGAAGAGTGTGGGTTGAGCTGCGGCACTGTTTGCCTGTTCTCAGGCCGGGCCGCCAAAAATTGATGCATCGGTCAATTTTTTTTTTTTTGGTCGGTACCCGGCCACCCGAATTTTTTGGTTTTTGTTGCTGCAAGCAAACACGTTAATGATCCTTCCGCAGGTTCACCTACGGAAACCTTGTTACGACTTTTACTTCCTCTAAATGATCAAGTTTGGACATCTTTCCGTCAGCTCGAGGCGCCGAGAGACCCAACGGCGAACCGAGGGCCCGGCATCCAAGAGCGCCAGTCCGAAGGCCTCACTAAATCATTCAATCGGTAGTAGCGACGGGCGGTGTGTACAAAGGGCAGGGACGTAATCAACGCAAGCTCATGACTTGCGCTTACTGGGAATTCCTCGTTCATGGGAGACAATTGCAAACCCCAATCCCTATCATGAAAGGATTTCAACGGGTTACCCGCTCCTCTCGGAGGGGGAGGACACGTTGATCCCTTCAGTGTAGCGCGCGTGCGGCCCAGAACATCTAAGGGCATCACAGACCTGTTATTGCTCAATCTCGTGCGGCTAGAATTGCCGCTTATCCCTCTAAGAAGAAGCTGCGAACTGGACACCAATTGCTGGAGATCCGTCGACTAGTTAGTAGGCCAGAGTCTCGTTCGTTATCGGAATTAACCAGACAAATCGCTCCACCAACTAAGAACGGCCATGCACCACCACCCACCGAATCGAGAAAGAGCTCTCAATCTGTCAATCCTTCCGGTGTCTGGGCCTGGTGAGGTTCCCCGTGTTGAGTCAAATTAAGCCGCAGGCTCCACTCCTGGTGGTGCCCTTCCGTCAATTCCTTTAAGTTTCAGCTTTGCAACCATACTTCCCCCGGAACCCAAAGACTTTGGTTTCCCGGAAGCTGCCCGCCGGGTCATGGGAATAACGCCGGCGGATCGCTGGTCAGCATCGTTTATGGTTAGAACTAGGGCGGTATCTGATCGCCTTCGAACCTCTAACTTTCGTTCTTGATTAATGAAAACATCCTTGGCAAATGCTTTCGCAGTAGTTCGTCTTGCGACGGTCCAAGAATTTCACCTCTAGCGTCGCAATACGAATGCCCCCGCCTGTTCCTATTAGTCATTACCTCGGGTTCAGAAAACCGACAAAATAGAACCGAGGTCCTATTCCATTATTCCATGCATAGGCATTCAGGCCGTCAGTGTAGCCTGCTTTGAGCACTCTAATTTTTTCAAAGTAAACTCTGCCGGCCACGCGGGACACTCGATGAAGAGCACCCCGTGCGAGCCAGCGGGCTGTTGTGGCTGTTCGGAGCGTGACAGTATGCACCGGGCGGTGAACCGTCAGTCCAGAACTGAAATCCAACTACGAGCTTTTTAACCGCAACAACTTTAATATACGCTATTGGAGCTGGAATTACCGCGGCTGCTGGCACCAGACTTGCCCTCCAATAGATCCTCGTTAAAGGATTTAAAGTGTACTCATTCCGATTGCGAGGCCTCGGATGAGTCTCGCATCGTTATTTTTCGTCACTACCTCCCCGTGCCGGGAGTGGGTAATTTGCGTGCCTGCTGCCTTCCTTAGATGTGGTAGCCGTTTCTCAGGCTCCCTCTCCGGAATCGAACCCTGATTCCCCGTTACCCGTTATAGCCATTGTAGGCGTATAACCTACAATCGAAAGCTGATAAGGCAGACACTTGAAAGAGGCGGCGCCGGTGCGGAGACCGTGCGCTCAGCGACAAGTTATTCAGATTCAACACGGTGGGGTGACGGACCGAAGTCCGACCGGTTTTGAACTAATAAAAGCGCTCTTCCCTTGCGGTCAGAGACGTGGTGCATGTATTAGCTCTAGAATTACCACAGTTATCCAAGTAAGTGTGGGTACAGATCCAATGAATCATAGCTGATTTAATGAGCCATTCGCGGTTTCGCCTTAAATCGGCTTGTACTTAGACATGCATGGCTTAATCTTTGAGACAAGCATATGACTACTGGCAGGATCAACCAGGTAGCTATGTTACATCAAAACTTTTTGATTGTAATGTTTAGTAATAGCGCTAAGCGTCCATTGGCAGCATTGGCCCGCGACGCCGCGTCCCTTCTCTTTAAGGGGGAAATGGAAATAACCTTCGTTACACCATTCAAGTGTGTCCCTTCTCTCTAAGGGGGGAATGGAAATAACGTACGTTACACCATTCTAGCGTCCCTTCTCTCTAAGGGTGATATGGAAATAACGTACGTTACACCATTCAAGCGTCCCTTCTCTCTAAGGGGGGAATGGAAATAACGTACGTTACACCATCCAAGTTTGTGGTAGTAGTTGTAAGCTGCTGGGAAACGTTTATAACCCGTCTTTGCTCACGAAAAGAAACAAAAGTGTGCTTCGTTCCAACTGACCGTTCGTTAGAAGCTGCGTCAGTGTAGAGAGGTTAAAGTGATGATTCTTTAACCTACGGGATGAGTTATCGCACGGGTAGTGGAGTAACCATCACAAAGTAAGAGGGGTCGCTGCATTGAAGGCTCCCCGCTTTAGCTAACACCATATCATCATGTGCGCCGCCACGAGGAGCCACAGCTAATGCCGTGGAGCTTCTCTTCCAAAAGGAGAGGGGGTGTTGCATGAGACAGTCGTAAAAGTCTGCACGCAGAATATGTGGGTGGTTCATATGTATACGTATATATATAGAAATATATATAAGTTGTGCGTGGCCTTTGCTCTCTCTAGCAGTGTTTTACGCCACCACGTTAACACGCTCGATGTGCCAATGGTCGTCACCAGTGCATCTCAATCACTAACCGCCACCCTTAGTATATAGCCTCGGTACCTTCTTAGTAATAGGTAGAGAGAACCAAGTGGTTAGGACTGATGTCTGACGCACGTATGCAGCATTCAGCGTGAGGGACGGCACTGAGGTTGATCCAGCAACCTCGCCTCCCTACTATATTTTTCAGGTCGAACTCGTGTTAGTCTTCCCTGGGGGTAGCGGCTACCTTTACCGCGCCCAAGCTTGGTGCAGCATGAAAGAGAGCGGGGCGAGTTGGCCCCGCGCTCCACATTGGAAATTTTAAGCCACTTTGGGCCCCGCTCGGCCCGTTCTCGTGTCCAAAACCAGCCCCGCTCCGCCGGCAACTCCCCGCGCTGGTAGCGCGGGAGACCGATTCTCCTCACTGGCAACTCCATCCCGCGCTCACCCATCGCCTACCGAGCATGTCCCGTCTTCCTAGCCCGGGAGAAACATTTTCTCCACTCTCTCTCGTCACTCCTTGCTGTCTCCACGTTGGCCAGCGCGGGAGAGCGGGGCGGCTCGCTATATATTCCCTCTCGTCACTCCTTGCTGTCCCCACGTTGGCAGCGCGGGAGAGCGGGACGGCTCGCTATACACTCTCTCTCGTCACTCCTTGCCATCTCCACGTTGGCAGCGCGGGAGAGCGGGACGGCTCGCTATACCCTCTCTCTCGTCACTCCTTGCTGTCTCCACGTTGGCAGCGCGGGAGAGCGGGGCGGCTCACTATACACTCTCTCTCGTCACTCCTTGCCATCTCCACGTTGGCAGCGCGGGAGAGCGGGACGGCTCACTATACACTCTCTCTCGTCACTCCTTGCCATCTCCACGTTGGCAGCGCGGGAGAGCGGGACGGCTCGCTATACCCTCTCTCTCGTCACTCCTTGCTGTCTCCACGTTGGCAGCGCGGGAGAGCGGGACGGCTCGCTATACACTCTCTCTCGTCACTCCTTGCCGTCTCCACGTTGGCAGCGCGGGAGAGCGGGACGGCTCACTATACACTCTCTCTCGTCACTCCTTGCCGTCTCCACGTTGGCAGCGCGGGAGAGCGGGACGGCTCACTATACACTCTCTCTCGTCACTCCTTGCCATCTCCACGTTGGCAGCGCGGGAGAGCGGGACGGCTCACTATACACTCTCTCTCGTCACTCCTTGCCATCTCCACGTTGGCAGCGCGGGAGAGCGGGACGGCTCGCTATACCCTCTCTCTCGTCACTCCTTGCTGTCTCCACGTTGGCAGCGCGGGAGAGCGGGGCGGCTCACTATACACTCTCTCTCGTCACTCCTTGCTGTCTCCACGTTGGCAGCGCGGGAGAGCGAGGCGGCTCGTTATACACCCACTCTCGTCACTCCTTGCTGTCCCCACGTTGGCAGCGCGGGAGAGCGAGGCGGCTCGCTATACACTCTCTCTCGTCACTCCTTGCTGTCTCCAGGTTGGCAGCGCGGGAGATATAGGAGGCTCACTATACACACACTCCATTGTTTCTCGTGACTGGTTTCTCCCCCGTTGGCAGCGCCGGGCGGCGACTGAGAGCGGTAGAGCCACGATAAGTTTCTCGCACCCCGACTGCCTCCTCTGTTGCGAGCCCGGGACATTGTTTGTACAAGGTAAACGTAGTAGTATCAAGCTTTACAGTATGTTAATTGTTTTTTTCTGCTGTATACAAGAGGTATAATGTTTGCCGCCACATTTGCGTATCCGTGGAGATAAAAAAATGGAATTCTTTATCGAATTCCGTACTTTTTTTAAAACCACCCTTCGGATATGCATCTGTTTAGCGTTTTTGTTTGTCCACAAGCCACACATGTTCCTATTTGGACTTATAAAAAGACCGTGTTGTTGTGTTGTTACTAGTGCGTGATTGAATTTGTGTGTTTTGTTTAATGTCTTCTCTATGTATTTGTGTGTGTGACGCTGCTGTGTGTTAGTTAGTTAATAAGGCGTGTGAGAGGTGTTCCCGCTCTTACATATCGGGAGGGTTAGTAGTAGTAACTGAATCGATTTCTATGTTCTATTTGTTGAATTGATTTAAATATATATATCTTTTTGTGTGTGTGTGTGTGTGTGTGTGTGTGTGTGTGTGTGTGAGGCGCTGTGTTAGTTAAGGCGTGTGAGAGGTGTTCCCGGTGTGTAAGACCGGGAGAGTGAGGGTTGGGGTCGACGTGAGGATGGAGTTGAACAATGTTGCAATATTATCGGTTATTACGGAAGTGTCAGACGTCGGTTAGAAAAATGAAAACAACCATCGTGTAGGTGATAGAATGGTGCATATGATGAGCTACAATTGACAGCTTTATTTCTTTATCTATTAGAATATAATCGAGGTAGAATGAAATAGCGCATAAAGAAATGTTTTGACATGTTGTGCTTCACCACTTCGTAACTCGGTTATATTAGCTTACATTGAATTTCCAATTATTGCTTCGAGTAGTGGAAGGCTTGCTGATGGCTACGGTATGTAACACATGGTGGTGGAAAAAATAATGAGTGGTTTAAATGGTCGTTAAATTCGAATCCTTGAAAACCCGCCTTGGACGGTTTTCTTGTAGATTTGACAGTATTTTTTTATCTGCCTTTTTAACCAACTACAATATTTTATATCAGTTGTTATGGTACATCATACTGATCGTCAATGAGTGCAGATTATGAACCTGGATTTGAAAATACAATACGAGCTTAATAAATGTGAGAAACAGCGAGTTGAAGGAGAACATTTGAAAAAATTCTTTATGCGCTATTTTTTTTTCCTTCAATTATTTTGTAGCAAATGTCGTTTTAATGTTATTTTTTTTATTTCATCATGTGCATCATTGTATGACGAAGACGATGGTATACTCAGTTTTTCTTAGTGATATCTGGTAGTCTGGTAATATTTGGTAAGACTACAACATTTCTAATCACGGCCAGATTGTGAGTCTCTTAGCGACAAGGCTCGCCTCTCCCGCAGTTTTCTTCCGTCAAGGTGGTAACTAGCCGTTAAGCAATGTATGGAGATACCATCTCGCACTATAACTGCGGGAGAGGCTCTGAGTGAACAAGGTTACCTACCTCTAGCAACTGTAACGGATAGTAAGTCCTTCCCGTACTAAACTTGGAGGAGACGGCGCGGGACAATGTTTCACCGCCTGCTGCATTGAGACTGCGGGAGAGCTCTGAGTGAACAAGGTTACCTACCTCTAGCAACTGTAACGGATAGTAAGTCCTTGCCGTACTAAACTTGGAGGAGGCGGCGCGGGACAATGTTTCACCGCCTGCTGCATTGAGACTGCGGGAGAGGCTCTGAGTGAACAAGGTTACCTAACCTCTAGCAACTGTAACGGATAGTAAGTCCTTACCGTACTAAACTTGGAGGAGGCGGCGCGGGACAATGTTTCACCGCCTGCTGCATTGAGACTGCGGGAGAGCTCTGAGTGAACAAGGTTACCTACCTCTAGCAACTGTAACGGATAGTAAGTCCTTCCCGTACTAAACTTGGAGGAGGCGGCGCCGGACAATGTTTCACCGCCTGCTGCATTGAGACTGCGGGAGAGCTCTGAGTGAACAAGGTTACCTACCTCTAGCAACTGTAACGGATAGTAAGTCCTTGCCGTACTAAACTTGGAAGGAGGCGGCGCGGGACAATGTTTCACCGCCTGCTGCATTGAGACTGCGGGAGAGGCTCTGAGTGAACAAGGTTACCTAACCTCTAGCAACTGTAACGGATAGTAAGTCCTTGCCGTACTAAACTTGGAGGAGGCGGCGCGGGACAATGTTTCACCGCCTGCTGCATTGAGACTGCGGGAGAGCTCTGATTGAACAAGGTTACCTACCTCTAGCAACTGTAACGGATAGTAAGTCCTTGCCGTACTAAACTTGGAGGAGGCGGCGCCGGACAATGTTTCACCGCCTGCTGCATTGAGACTGCGGGAGAGGCTCTGAGTGAACAAGGTTACTTACCTCTAGCAACTGTAACGGATAGTAAGTCCTTGCCGTACTAAACTTGGAGGAGGCGGCGCGGGACAATGTTTCACCGCCTGCTGCATTGAGACTGCGGGAGAGGCTCTGAGTGAACAAGGTTACCTAACCTCTAGCAACTGTAACGGATAGTAAGTCCTTACCGTACTAAACTTGGAGGAGGCGGCGCGGGACAATGTTTCACCGCCTGCTGCATTGAGACTGCGGGAGAGCTCTGAGTGAACAAGGTTACCTACCTCTAGCAACTGTAACGGATAGTAAGTCCTTCCCGTACTAAACTTGGAGGAGGCGGCGCGGGACAATGTTTCACCGCCTGCTGCATTGAGACTGCGGGAGAGCTCTGAGTGAACAAGGTTACCTACCTCTAGCAACTGTAACGGATAGTAAGTCCTTCCCGTACTAAAATTGGAGGAGGCGGCGCGACGCGAGACAAACACAGAGAGAGAAAGAGACAGAGACAGAGACAGACACAGTGAGAGAAAGAGACAGAAAGAAAGAGAAAGAAACAGACACAGAGAGAGAAAGAGACAGAGACAGACACAGTGAGAGAAAGAGACAGAAAGAAAGAGAAAGAAACAGACACAGAGAGAGAAAGAGACAGAGAGAGAAAGAGACAGAGACAGAGAAAGAGACAGACACAGTGAGAGAAAGAGACAGAAAGAAAGAGAAAGAGACAGACACAGTGAGAGAAAGAGACAGAAAGAAAGAGAAAGAGACAGACACAGAGAGAGAAAGAGACAGAGAGAGAAAGAGACAGAGAAAGAAAGAGACAGAGAAAGAGACAGACACAGTGAGAGAAAGAGACAGAAAGAAAGAGAAAGAGACAGACACAGAGAGAGAAAGAGACAGAGAGAGAAAGAGACAGAGAGAGAAAGAGAAAGAGACAGAGAGAGAGAAAGAGACAGACACAGAGAGAGAAAGAGACAGAGACAGACACAGAGAGAGAAAGAGACAGAGAGAGAAAGAGAAAGAGAAAGAGACAGAGAGAGAGAAAGAGAAAGAGACAGAGAGAGAAAGAGACAGAGATAGACACAGAGAGAGAAAGAGACAGGGAGAGAAAGAGACAGAGATAGACACAGAGAGAGACAGAGATAGACACAGAGAGAGAAAGAGACAGACACAGAGAGAGAAAGAGACAGAGAAAGAGAGAGAGACAGGGAGAGAAAGAGACAGAGATAGACACAGAGAGAGAAAGAGACAGGGAGAGAAAGAGACAGAGATAGACACAGAGAGAGAAAGAGACAGGGAGAGAAAGAGACAGAGAGAGAAAGAGACAGGGAGAGAAAGAGACAGAGATAGACACAGAGAGAGAAAGAGACAGGGAGAGAAAGAGACAGGGAGAGAAAGAGACAGAGATAGACACAGAGAGAGAAAGAGACAGACACAGAGAGAGAAAGAGACAGAGAAAGAGAGAGAGAAAGAGACAGAGACAGGGAGAGAAAGAGAGAGAGAAAGAGACAGAGATAGACACAGAGAGAGAGAGAAAGAGACAGAGACAGACACAGAGAGAGAAAGAGAAAGAAAGAGACAGAGATAGACACAGAGAGAGAAAGAGACAGAGACAGACACAGAGAGAGAAAGAGACAGAGAAAGAAAGAGACAGAGACAGGGAGAGAAAGAGACAGAGAAAGAGACAGAGAGAGAGAGAAAGAGACAGAGAGAGAAAGAGAAAGAGACAGAGAGAGAGAGAGAAAGAGACAGAGAAAGAGACAGAGACAGACACAGAGAAAGAGACAGAGACAGACACAGAGAGAGAAAGAGACAGACACAGAGAGAGAAAGAGACAGACACTTTCCTAGCCTGTCTCACCACATATCCGTAATGAACCTAGACTATCTCACCGGGCCAGGTGAAACTACCTAAAACAAGCAACTATGTGCTGGAGCCCACGAGTGAAAATTATTAATGCTACCATGTATTTGTGTTAGTATTTAAGATAGAACGTTGATATTCTTAGTGCAAATAGAGTAGGCTGCGAGCTTGTAAATGCTACAAACAGATTTTCTTAATGAGCCTTAGTTTGGAAATTTTTTATTGCGTACTTGTAGAAGAAAAGTAATGTATTCCCTTAGCGGGTGGGATGTGTTTAGTGGCGTAAAATATATATGGTGAAATGTAATTATATTTTTTTTCTTCAAATTTAAATATCTCGAGAAGTAAAGCCCAAGAAGATTTTCTTTTAATACCAGTAGAAAGGCCTTGTAATGATTTACCGTCAGTATACGTGGAGGATTTCTATAGTCTCAAGACTGTCTGACGTGTTAGTTTTGCGACTTGAGGTTACTTTTGTGATACTTTTCGATGATACGTTTAAGTTCGACACTTGTTTTTGAGTGCAACTGCACAAGACTCTGACGTGTTATTTTTCGATGATACGTTCAAGTTCGACAGTTACTTTTGTGTACAACTGCACACAAGACCGTCTTGAGGTTACTTTCGGATGTTACGTTGCGTGACGAAACCTCTATATTCTTTTTACGGTGCAGTCTTAGCGAATGACAGTGAGGATGCTGTTCTATAGATAAGGGTGTGTAGTAATGTAAATATGGGTTTGCCGGGAGGATTTCGCCATCGGGATGCGTGACAAAATCTTTTTAGCCTTGTTAGGGAGGCAGAAGTGCAAGCGGTTCGTAGCGAGAGTACTGCTGCTGTTCTGTTGATTTGAGTGTGGAAAGATATAAATAAATAAATCTTGGTTTTTGGTGTCACCTCTGAAACTAAGTTAATCCAAATATATTTTACAAGGATATTACGTACTGAACACCAATATCATATTCATTACGCTTTTAATGTGGAAACGAGAATTGAACCTAATGCTATAAGTGGGAAATTGTAGTCTTCGTTTTCGCTGCTACTTTGAGAGAATGGATCCAAGTATGTCCTCAAGATTTATATACGGTATGATGTTTGCTATTTAAGTGACTAATAGCTACCCCCGCCGATTACCCGCGCTTGTAGAGTCATAGCTACCCCCGCCGTTTACCGGCGCTTGGTCTGGTGCAATCGTCTATAGTTGTAAAGTATATCAGAAATAATGTTAGCAAGTCAAAAAATTTAACAGAAAATTTACAAGTCCAAAATAGAAACATGTCTGTCTTGTGGAAACGAGAATTGAACCTAATGCTATAAGTGGGAAATTGTAGTCTTCGTTTTCGCTGCTACCTTGAGAGAATGGATCCAAGTATGTCCTCAAGATTTATATACGGTATGATGTTTGCTATTTAAGTGACTAATAGCTACCCCCGCCGATTACCCGCGCTTGTAGAGTCATAGCTACCCCCGGCGCTTGGTCTGGTGCAATCGTCTATAGTTGTAAAGTATATCAGAAATAATGTTAGCAAGTCAAAAAATTATGCAGAAAATTTACAAGTCCAAAATAGAAACATGTCTGTCTTGTTTTTATACACCTTCATGAAAATAGAAACCAACAGCCACTGCTGTACGCGAGTTGAGATGGAAAGTAAAGTGTGGAGTTGAGTATGGACAGCTCTAAGTAAAGGCTTGCCGTGAGGGTCTCGCCATCAGGCTGCGTGACGAAACCTCTATAGTCTTGTTAGGGAGAAGTCTTATTATTATTAGCTGGTCACTGTGAGGAGGCTGCTCTGTAGAGCAGAGTGTGAACAGATATAAATAAAGGCTTGCCCGGAGGATTTCGCCATCGGGTTGCGTGGCGAAACCTCC